>JAQGAO010003247.1:0-17469 GCA_034697705.1 Ommatoiulus sabulosus | reverse complement strand
TTTGGATTTTAGTCAGGGAAAAGTCATGGAAAAGTCAGGGAAATTGAAAATGAAAATTGTGTGGCCACCCTGATTTTATTCATGGCTGAAATAGGCGCAAGTGAAAAACTAAAAAATTTCAGCGCTTTTCCGTTTGCAGATTCTCCAGGGTTTTGATTATACCTTGGAAAATCATCTCTTGAACTTTTCTGATATAGAGATCTTCTACATATTGACATTTCGCATCCCGTTTGCAGCTTCTCCAGGGTTTTGATTATACTTGGAAAATCATCTCTTGAACTTTTCGGATATAGAGATATTCTACATTTTGACATATCGCACCCCTGCTTCAAAAGTGACATACGTGTACATACTGTATAACTCAATATTTTGTTTTGAGTTACATGTAGTATGTATGCTTCGTATTGCATTGGAATAAAATGAAAATACTGATCCATTTAGCTAAAAAATATGGTAAGCTTAGTTTTGTCGTTGTTGAGTCGTGTCATTTCTGAAGTGGGTGGGTGATATAACTAAATTAGTATATTATTTATTGCAATTTATTTACATTATATTTATGCAATACACGGTATACTGTATTTTAGTAATTTTCACAAGGAGCGTACATAATGATAATGTATTGGTCGATATCAGCTCGACAATACATCATGATACATGGTAAATCAATGGGGCGTTGTATGATCATGGACAAAGGCGTAATTCACGGTCGGGAACTAGGACATTTATTCGAAGACCTTTGCCACAATCATGGCATTGGACACGAATACCTTCAAGGGTGTGGCTTTGAGTAACACCATGGTAACGGTTTAAAGAACCGTTCTTTGATTCGTTGCCAAGTAGGCATGTACCACTATACTCATCCAATCACGATGAACTTTTATTTTCAAACAAAGTAACGCCGCAAAATACTTTCTTTTACCACGTCCTGTGCTTTTACACACCGCATCTAGCAGCTGCCATTGGTTCATATAGGGCTGCAACGTTTTGCGTTATACCCAATAGCATTCAAGCAATGCTATAATTATTATGTCATTGTTCAACTGAATAAGCTAATATACTATCATTGCTGTTGCCCCACTCTTTTTACAACAACCGTGGACATCCAGACCAATAGGCAAAGTACTGTAGCGGCCTTTCTTACAAAACATGGCCACTTTTATCTGGTAACTCTGGTTGCCATGACGATGTGCCATTATTACGTCAGCCATTCAATAGATCTGACCATCCGCCTTCTCGTTTATTATATATAGATCGAGTGATGCGAGCGTCAGTTGGTCTACTTTATGATCGTTAACCACACGAACGAATAGTCGTATATTTAAAAGACTTTCCTGGCCTTTCCCAGGGACCAGCAGCTGGTATTTATTAAAACGTACCCTCCTCCTTTGTCATAATTTTCACAAATAGGAGGACGGGTCACGTGGCGCGTGACGTCACCGCCTTCCGATGACATGCCGTTTTTATGACATCTATTTGCTTTAGGAGTTGGAAATTGGAAATTTTGCGGAAGCGACTCTACACGTATCGTTTTTCCACGCTTTTTCCACGGAAAACAAGAGAAATAAACACTCGATTATTCCTCCCGTCATTTCGTTTCATGCCACCCCTGTTCCGAAAAGCCAGGGAGCACTTAGTGACGTCATTGGTCATTGAGGTTAAAAGCTCCTTGGAATGACATTGGTAGTCCCCGTAGGACATTGGCATGTTACATGACGGGTGAGTGTTTTCTCAATATTACTTTGCTGATAAAATTTTCTGGGAAAACATGCGTTGAGCGAGATCAGAAAAGCGTTGAAATGTAGACGTCAGTTTTCCACAAACCTAAATCGTTGTGCAGAATGGACGAACGGGAAGTGTTAGATTTCCAAGCAAGGTCCCTGATGCGCTCTTGCATACTATTGTAGCAGGTCACGTTGATAGGCTGGGAGGCTCGTCAAACTTTCCCAGGACCCGTTGTCCAATTCGATGGCGCCCGCGATTTTAATGCCAGCCAAAATACCTCCCTGCATTCTTTCTAGCATAATGAAGCCAGTAATCTATATGATTTCCCATTCGATTGCGTCGCGATGCCTAGGCTTAAATCGCTGCGCAGCCATTGTGCTGACGCCAAAATAGAACGAGGCCTAAGCGCTAGTGCGAGAGCGCCAACGGTTCCATGCCGCATTCCGAGCCAGTGCTTGCCGCCAACTTGTTAGGCTTACTTTGCAACTGGCCATGCTCAGTAGACAAATGAAAGTAATGCTTTTAAACCGTTATTAGGGTCTTACTACTTTAGCCTGAAGCGATTCTACTTTCGTAAGCGTTTCTAACCATCTGGAGCCGAGAGAGATTGCGAACTTCTATTGGCAAGAAATAGGCCTATTTGGTTTCCCTTAATTTGTATTTCGATCTCGCCATCGTATTTATTTTTTAAAGTCCTATAAAACTGGATGTACAGTAGTTAATTGTCCTCGCGTACCGTTTATTTATGGGAAATATACAGGGTTTAAGACTAATGTGCGTTAGACCTGTGTTGCATTAGGCCTAGTATATAGGCCTAGCGGTTGCCTATTGCGTCATTTTCAAAGTGCGCAATGTACATGTATGGTATGGGCATTTTCACTTTCATATCTATTGAATCCGCCGTTCTGTGGAAGTTTGAATTTCAATTAGCTTATTTGTTTTAAATAAATATATTTATATTTGTGCACATATTTTCTGCTTTATGTTTATAAACGCTGTCCTTGACGTTAACTCCGTCTTAATTAATTTTCACATATTAGCAGATTCATACTTAGTATTGATACTAGGTGTATTAATATAGCCATAATAATGTAGGCGAAATTGTGAATAATATTATTGAAAATGAATTAAAGTTGTTAAATGAAATCCTAACGTTTGCGTTGTTAATTTGTCATCTTGGGTTTTAGTGAAACCCCGTGATAAAATGAAAACCGCGTATCACGTTTTCATGTGCGCGGGGTTTGAGCCAGTAGTTTTAATTTTGACAATGCTAGGCTTAAGTTATTCAAGTTTTACATTAAAATGAAGTATAAAAAAATAATTTAAAAATTGCATACAACTAGGCACTTCTCCGAGTAAGTAGAATTATTTTATGAGCAAGTTTTAACTTAGCATTGAATAAAAGAGCGTTCAAATAAAGGATATGGTAGTGTACTTGCACTGACTTGGTTTGGGATAATCTAGCTTGTAGGGTATATGGTGTCATCTTTTGAAATGCTATTATAGACTAACTTAAGACTTGTAAAACTTATATTTTGTTTCTTGCAGGCTCAAAAATGTACAGCTGAAGACGGGGTAGCGTTGACTGGAATCTCTTATGTACCGTATTTATTTAAACATTTTTTTTTGTGGATATGAAGTAAGCTTGTCAGATGTCTGCCCTCTACTTCAAGCTCGGTTTTTCAACATTCCCATTTAGGTAAGCATTAGTTAGTTGCATTATTGCATATATACAGGTTAATTCAACATGGTGGTTAAAATTTCAAGTACATGTGGATGGTTCTCAATAAGTTTGGTTGGTTCATGTCATATTGTTAGTACGTTTATCTGTCAATAATTTGTTATGCATATTGATTTAAATAGTGATTGTTTGTGTATATACACACGTTATACATGTGAATACTTAAAAAATGGTAATGTGATTGTTGTTTAAAATTATTCGTTATTGAAAGAAATTACTTTTAATGGCAATGTGCTGCAAATGTCATTCTGAATTGCTCAAGATGCAACCTAGTACTCAGGCTTTTCCAATACTGTACATTTTGATACATACGTTTTTAAATGTTTTGAACTTACATTTTACTGTTTTATTTATGCAGTCTGCAAATGGTAATTTTCTACATTCTGATTCTATTTCACATATAAAAGTAATTTTATAATACTAGTATTGAGACAGTGTACATTTAAACAGTTTGACTTAGATGGCATGCTGCGATGTCAGATATAAAATGAATTGAAGCACTTTCTAAAAGAAAATCAACATTTCAAAAGTTCGTCAAAAATTGATAAAACAAGAAAAAGATTTTAATTACGTTATTAATGAGATAAATTTGAGACGATTATTAAGCACGTCACATTATATTTTGTGGATGCAATTTTTAACTAATTTATCCTTTATCAATCTAATACGTTTTATTTGTGATTATAGGCAGCCCGGCAATGGATGATGGTGGCCGCTGTCTATTGGATGTTATAGGGTGAGATTTTATTTATCTTTTATGAATTTCCAAGTCAATATTTTGACGCATGTAGCAGTTTTCCCCTTTTTAGATTTGTCCATAGTTGTATATGAATATCTTACAGTTTCGCATTTTTAGGTATGAAAATTTGTAGTGGCCTGAGGGAAATTATTAAAATTAGAAGATTTTTAGGTCATATGAAATTGTCATTTTTATTATTTCTTTAGCTTTTAATTTTGCATTTCAGTGACCCAAGTGCTCTAGAGTTCTTCCTTGGGAGTAGTAATGAACATGTAATGTCACACCTTTAATCTACTTTCTCCTGTCTCCAATTTACTGTTTGATAATCTGGTCCCATCTTTTCACAATTTTTTTTTATTGGCAGAGTTCTGAAGCCCAGTCTATCAGTGTAACGACCAGCGACCTGAAAAGGGCCGGGATCACAAATTGTTTGACGTCTTCTCATTTGATAGCAAGCAACACCATTTGTTCTAGCTCGAATGCTATTTTGTGTACTACGGTGCCACAGCTCTCCACCTCACTACCCACAACAGGGCAGGTCATTCCAAACCATGCCCAAGTGCAGTCTTCCAGTCCATCACCTTTCCAGGCACCAGCCCCATCTCCCACCGCCTCGCCCACCCTTTCACTTGCTTCAAAGTCGCCCATGCCCCCGCCTGCCCAGTCACCAAGTCCCATGTCTTCGCGTCGCTCTCCAGCTCAAGTCCCTGTCCATTCTATGCCTTGCCCATCGCCAACTGGCTACCCCCTTACTCAGTCACCGTCGACTCCTCAGGGCCTCTATCAAGTGAGATCTCCAGCATCCTCTCCATCACCAGCGTCTTTCACTCCATTGCAGTTGAACAAAGTGCAAACGCCTACGTCCATGGCTCCTGCCACAATCAACATACTGCAACCACAGCCAACTGCACTTCCAACTACATCTGTTACTGCATCATCAGCTGTCATGTCGAATGCAGCAGCGTTGCAACAGTTGCCAGCCACAGCCATTCCGGTAGGTGGCCAAATCATGCAAATCATCCAAACTCCTCATCAAGCCCCCACTATTCGTCATCAGCCTTCAGTCATGAAGCCCATTCAACCGAAGCCTCAGCAGATTTTGCCAAAACCAGCTGGGGCTGCTAGTCAGAATCCATATGGAAAATCAGTGGCATTATCCCAAAGGACAGCAGTTAGCTTGACTACCAGTCAAGCAAACTCCTTGGTGCTTGGACAAGGACAGACAGTTATACCCAGTTCAAACGTTCACGTTGGCCCGCAAGGTACTCTGCTTCTAAATCACATCAGTCTTGGTGTTGGACAAAATAACATCCTATTCCCGGGAAATGCTGGTTTGTCACATAACTTACAGCTCCTCGTCAGGCCTCAGCCACCCCACAATGCCTCTAATACTGCTAGTCAGTCTGCTGCAACAATGGCACAAGCCTCGAACATGAATAATGCCTTTTTAACAGCTTTGCACGTGCAAAATCAAGCTGCCCAACAAGCCTTTATTGGACAAACGAAAGCTCTTGCTGGCCAAGGGCAAACTATGGTAATCCCTGGTCAAAATCTTGGAGCAGCGGGTCAGGGTCAACTATCCAATGCTGGTTTAAGGCCAGGCATGATTGGTGGTGCACGTGTGGTCGGTCAGTCTCCCCAAGGTCCGCTGGTGCTACAGCAAATTCAAGGCCCAATCACTGTCATACAAGCCTTGCAGGGTCACAATATGGGTCAACTAGGTGGAATGATTCAGGGACAAGCTTTTCAGGGTGCTGTGGGCCCTGGGCTCCAACAAAGCATCGTACTTAACAATCAGCATCAAAGTGTTATAACCACTTCTGCAGCTGGTGTGCCAACGTTGGTGAACCAAATGAGTGATCATTCATCTGTTGGACAATTAACTCAAGTCTCACAGCTTCATGCTCAGAAACGCAACCCAGTGACTTCTCACTTGATAGCTCACCCTCAGCAGCCATCGCAACCAAAACCACATGGAGTCAATTTAGAAGAGCTCTTGAAGCAAGCTGGTATTATGCCAGAGGATTCACCACCATCACCTTCACCTCCATCATCACAGGTTCCCATGTCTATTGACCCTCAACCCATAGCATCATTTGCTCAGATGACCACCCTTCCAGTTGTTACATCACAGTGCATGTCTGCTGTCAATGGTCCACAAACAGTTGTTGTCAACCAGGAGCACATTCCAGGGCAAACTGCCCAATCTCCACTACTGGCTCATTTGCAGCAGCCTATTATGTCATCGCAGGTATGTTAAAGAATTATCTACTTAAAAAATAACAATATCTCTGATAATCTTTCTTGGTGCAATAAACATATTCCAATCTTTGATTTTACTCAATAATCTTTCTTGGTATCATCATTTAATCAAGATTATTGAAATAATCTTGGTTAAATCTTGGCAAAACAACGCCTAAGATTAACTCAACACATTTTTTGGGAATATCCAGAAAATGTAAATTAAACTGGCTATGCAACTCGGGTTCGCCTAATGTTGGAATACAGCACTTCTATATATGGAACCCTTACAGGATAAATCAAATTCAGGAGCTTGAAATAGTCTAACGTAGAGCAGCCAGATTTGTTAAGGGCAATTTCCAATATTTGGCCAGTGTGACAGGAATCAACTAACATTCGGTAGACACGTTTTCAATTCCAATGTCGGCTATCCTCAATTGTGGTTGATCATGGTTTCTCACAACCCCTTCAGGTGAATGCTGGTCTAGTTCCTATATTAAATTGGCCATGACAGTCTTCTTATCCCATCCCATCCTCCTTAATAAGCACTCTAGAAGTTCTTTTTTCATGCGATTAGACAGTGAAATAATTTTCCTAGAAATAGTTCAGATTTCTTACAAATTCAATTTAACAATGATGCATAAAGTCGATTGCAACTGACGTAGGTGCATTCTCCTACCATATGGCATTTGTTTGCTGACTGTAGGATAGTATACCGAGCTGAATTAAATTGAATTCTTGAATTCTGATTGAACTAATTAGTGTTTTCGGTTAAAAAACGAATGCTTTTTGGAAATACTCTCAAATGAGGTGATTGAAGGCCTCAATCTTAATCAAACATTATTTTTGGAAATAAAAGGGAATTCGTGGGTTAGGTTGGAGTTGTCTATTAGCTGATAGCTTGGTAAATAATTGTTTAAGATTGCACTACCTGATTTTCTTAACAAAATTCTGATGACTTTAGGATTCCGAGCTGAATTAAATTGAATTCTGATTGAACTAATTAGTGTTATCGGTTAAAAACGAATGCTTTTTGGAAATACTCTCAAATGAGGTGATTGAAGGCCTCAGTCTTAATCAAACATTCTTTTTGGAAATAATAGGGAATTCGTAGGTTAATTTGGATTTGTCTATTAGCTGATAGCTTAGTAAATAATTGTTTAAGAATGCTCTACCTGAATTTCTTAACAAAATTCTGATGACATAATGAATTTGTGTATTTATTTAGTTACAAACCACTGGATCAATGCAGGGTCAAGTGAAATTATCTCTTGCTCAAGATGGAAGTGTCATTTTTCAAAGACCGGTTTATCCTACCCAAGGACCCACATTGTCAATTTCACCATCTCAACAGCAGATGACTTCACAACAAATAGCTATACCTGTAGCTTGTTTTAGTACAGCAACAACAACAACCACTACAACAACATCGAATGTAACCTCGACTGTCCCAGTGTCTAGCCAACAGGTGCAGTCTGTACTCCTGCAGCGACTAAATTCTGTCGCTCAGGCACAGCCTGGAGCACATCAGCAACCATCACCGTCTTCATCTCCTGCTGGCAGTGCCACCACCTCGATCATTCCTGTAGCTGTACAAGGCATGAATGTTAATTTGGTGCAAGGATTAGCATCATCTTCTGCATGTAATGTTGTGACATCTAGTGGAGGTGTGTTACCTGTTCTGTCTTCATCCTCGCCTCAAGGTATAAATGTATCAGCACCAACGTTCTCATCAACTGCCAATACCATTTTAAGCTCCATGTTGAGCCAAAGTAACCCAATGTTGGCACAGACCTTGGCACATGATGGGCGGACATCCTCCGAATGCATGTCTAACAGTTATAAACAAACTGCCGGTTCCTCCCTAGGGGCGACTTTTGTACCAAACGGAAATAAATACATCCACCAGAGTCCCCTTCTCATTCAGAGCTTACAAACCTTAAATCCTAACATGGGGCCTTTGACATCGATTCCAGTTTCTTCAGCCTCTGTCAACCTTACATCTGTCCCTTCATCAGTTTCACAAGCAACAACAATGATGACAGCGGATGCCAATCACATTGTACCAGTGTCTTTTGCTTTCACTGCTGTGCCAACATTCACAAACTCAATTTCAACGACTGCTACTTCAAATCCTACCCTACTCAAAAACAGTGCCCCAAGAGTAATTTTAACAGGATATCCTTTCGCCAATCTTCAACCTGGACAAAAAGTTCAGACAATCCAACTAACTCATCAAGCACAAGAAGTAAGTATCAGTAAGGCATGCTTAAAAGCAATTTCTTTTATGGTTTTCAAAAACATTTGTTTTGTTATTCTTTTAACTATCTGGCACTTTTTGGCATTAATGACCATATGAAGATGGTCTACTAGTTTAAATTTCAGAAAACCAGAAGAGAATTTTAAATATTTTTTGTTTTTTCAGAAGCAACTCCTGAAATAAATTGCTTGGAAACGATTTTTTCAAACTATTAAAATTGTCATCTACTTTTTCAATATTGCGAAGCATATGCGTTGTTTTTCCAAAAACCCAGCATGTTTGTACAAGACCAGCATGCACTTAACGTTTTTAAAAAAATATTTTTCAATAAATAATTTCAGAATGCAGAAATGTATGCTGAATGTATAATTAGCATATACAGTAATTTCTACATTATAATTCAAATTTATTCCTCTTACATTTGCAGGCTTTACAAAAAGTACAAGCGCAGTTACAAGCCTTATCGAATCAGAAGCCTTTGTCAGTACATCAACGCAAACAGGTCCAGCAGCTACAAATGGAGCAGCAGAAAATCCTGTCCCAAGGAAAACTTATATCTGTACAGCAACAACCGATGAATCATGTACAAATGGTTAGATCATTATATGCTTTTCACATATTTGAATATCAATTGTGAATTGTCAACTTATTTAATGAATAATATGCTTAAAATGGTAGAATCAGCAACATCAACCGCAGATGCAGCAAGTGCCACAACCTAGATATTTGCAACAGAAGCCCATTATCAGTGCCCAATCTACTTCTCCAAAAAATAGCCAAGTATTATCACATAAAGCCTCATCTCAAGGAAAATCTCCAATTAATATAACAAATAGTAATTCAGCTCTTTCTTCAACATTAATTCAAGGGGCACCTCAAATGGCAAGTATATCTTGAGTTAATACCTACAATTGCTCCTTCTTTAGCATATTGGCAGATTAACAATTACATGTAGTTGTTCAATTTATTCATATATCATGGTAATCATGATTTTTTGTTTAATTAGTTGTATTATTTCATAAATTGATTATAACCCTCCTTATAAGGCATGACACTTGATAGAAAATGTAATATTTATATGAATTATTATTTAGGAAGGAATCATATATTATATTATGAGTATTTTTTTTTTGTCTGTTCCAATAATGTTTACTAATTAGGCTATTTGAACATTTTTAAAGGCTTCATTTCAAGTGACCACTACATTGTCATCAACACAAGCAATTCTGACATCAACTGCTTCTCCTTTGATCACAACTTCAGCTTCTACAACACATTTGAAGGTAACAATTTTGTTTTGCTATGTATGTGTTGGTTGACCTTAACCCATGTTCATTTATTTAAAAAGAACAAAATATATTATGGTAATATTTAGTTATACAATATTTAGTTTAGCATTAGACAACTTGTGCTGCCATTTTGTGTTAATACTTTATAATCCCGTTAAAAGTGTAAAATAGAGATAAACAAATAGATCCTACAGTTAGATGTTTTGATGCTTGAGTTGAAGTTCTCAGTGTAAATATAATTTTTTTAGTTGGGAAACCAGATTATTGCATTGACTGCACAACAGCAAAGGCCTATTCAGCAACATGCCAAGGCGCTCACTCCAGAGCAGCAGCAGGAAATATTATTGCAAAATCAAGCGAAGCAACAACTTTTTTTGAAGTTACATCAGCAGCAACAATTGCAACAGCAACAACAAACCACAAATATCTTAACGCATACTTCTCAGGATCAGTCTATTGCGGTCACCCCTAATGTCCAAACATTGAATTTTACTGGAGGGATTTTACAGATTCAGGTATTTATATCCATAATGCGATCGATTATCCGAATTTGCCTGTTTGAGCAATTTGACTTTATTACAAAGTGTTCTTTTACAGACTATGACACCGGGGGTGACCAATTTAAAGCCTATATGTCCAGCAATATTTTCAGAGCAGGTAATTTCTTGAGGTTGGCTTCATTCTTCTTTGATTAAGACGCATTTTAACAATTTGTAACTTATTTATTTTAAGATTACCCGAGGTATGAAGCGGCCTGCTACTATGCCAGTTTCTCGAACATCTCGGTAGGCAGGCCTGCAGCATTTTAATTATAAACTTCTTATTATATATACGTAAAAAAATATTACAAAGAAATTATCTACTTGTCAGAATTCAACAACAACTTGCCACTGACCAAAATGGAGTTTTACATCCAGACTGCAAAACGCCATTCGTTTCTAGGGAAGATGCCTGTAAACGTTTGATGAAATATCACGTGTATAATAACAGATCGCCAACGATTAAAGATTTAGACAGAGGTAGAGGCAATATTTTTTTAATGTATGCCATATATGTTTTGCAGAGTGTATGTTAACGTTAAATTATGGCCTTTTTTAGCTGACAATCTATTCGAAACAGTCTCAGGACAACTCCTAGATAAAGCAAAAAATATGTTTACCAAATATAGATATCTTTTATTAAGGGAAAGTATGGTGAGTATTTTAATTCTTGCACATTTCCACTTTTTTATGTTCAAATGAATGTTTGTGATAATTAATGGTATTATGGGGATTATACTACGTGTAATTTTAGAAGGGCAATACAACAGCTGAACAAGTCATGCTAGATCGGATGTTTATGCAAGAAGAAACTGTCAGCCTTGAAAACGACAAACAAGCCGTTAAAGAGGGAAAAGGTAGGATTGGTGATAATTGAACATTTTTTTGTGTGGTAGGGTTGATGGATAGATTCAACACAAGTCTTTAAGAATTATTCAATATCTTTAGTCCTATTTGACATTCATGTTAATGGACCTTATACAGAATTACGTATGGGGGGTTCATCACATTATCTTTTTATCAAAGAAACAACTAAAGGAACGTTCCTAAGCACTGCCTCCGGGTAATTTTTGCCAATTGAATGGCACATGATATAGGCATGTTGACGAAATCTGCATAAGGTTCATTATGATTTGTGCGATATATTTTAAGAGTAAAATAAAACTTCCAAGATTTAATGTGATATGTGGAATTTTTTTTTATTAGATCTTGACCTTCCACCTCCTCCTGATCACTGGTTAAAAATAAAGGAAGAAGTGACGGAGTTATCCGAGGCAGACACTTTGGAGAAGGAGCTAAATGTGCCAGAAGGTGCAAGTAATTTTGCCAACACGTCAAATTTTGATGAAAACTTCGTGAAACTCGAACCAGATTCAGAGATGGAAAACACAACAATCCCAGAGTATGAAGATGTCAGTGATAATAATTCTAGTGTGTCAGCGGAATATAATAGGAGGGAAGATGATGTTTTAGTGCCTGTAAAGCAGGAAAGGTCAGTGGTTTATGATGAGTGGGCTGCAATTCAGGAAGAATTAGACATGTATCAAGGGGATAAAGAAGACACTCGTGAGACACGCCGGTTAGGATACGAGTCCCCTGATGATAATGCGGTCGCCCTTGCTGATTTTGAACCGCCTGTCCCCAAGGTTCCCAAAAATGATAATGAATCTTCCGCATCGAATTCTCTTAATTTCCAATCATCCCAGTCTCACCCCGCTATTGTGCTTCAACCTCAGATGCTTTTAAACCACGCCCATCAGCAGCCATATAGTGCACGGCATCTTTTGGAAGAAAATCATCCACTGGAGATGGAGGCTGATTCTGATTGGGATGAGGCACTAAGTGCTCAAGTAGGAGCCAGTGCGGAACCTGCCAGCCCGTGTTTGTCTTCTGCAACAGAATCGGAGCCAGTCGAAAATCTCCTGATACGACGTCAGCACAATTCACCAGAAGATGCGAGTGATTTGGGCCTCGGTGATATGGACGAGCTTGAAGAGCACTACAATAATGCTATTACAGAAGATGAGGACAGCCTTTCAAGGCGCCTTCCTAGGACTAACCATGTGAAGAACTTTGAGGAGAGCAATTCCTGTGAAATGGCAGGTCTCTTTGATACTAGCTTCAAGTCTTCACCGAGTATTTGTGACGTTCCTAACGGCTCATTTGATAAATCATCACAAGATGATGACCTCAATGCCCAAGTGCAGAGTGCCATTAACAGTATTCTTAATTTACAAAGGATAGATGATTCGTGTGATGCATTTTTGATGACTAGTGCGATTCAGGACGACTTAAAAGTTGTTCAAATGAATGCTTCAAATAATAATAATGCAATTGAAGAAGAGGAGGAGAGGAACAGCAACAGTGCACTCAGTGAGAGAAACTCCCATTATACGTTCAATATTGAAAAACACAAAGAAGTGCATGAACCAAAAGAAGAAGAGGAGGAAGAGGATGAGGAGGAGGAGGAAGAGGAAGAGGAAGAGGAGGAAGAAATGGATACAATGGATTACGAGGCTGCCAGTGTCGCTGCAGAAATGGACAGCTTTCGCAGTGATGGTCCCAGTGAAATTGATGTTGCTCTTGATGAAGCAGTTAAGAGTATTCTGCTGTGAGTGAGTAAAATAGTAGGCTCAGTGATTTGTTTTCAAGTCTTCTCATTTCACCAACTTCGACTGTTGCAGCCGCTCCACTACATCCATATTTAGTGCAATATGTGTACTGATGTTGCATGAACTGCCATTCAGGCGTTTTCTTGGTTGTCAGATTATGATTTTTCTGAGGTATTTCTTACGATCTTTCCATAGTTGACTTGTGCATCCACTTAAAATAATGTTCAGACAACATCATCATTGCTTTTTTGGTACATGTTGCCAGTGCCATAATTGAATATTTCCATGAGGTGGCGAAAAAATAACAAGACACATGCATTACTAAAATAGGGCATTATTTTCCAGAACTAGCAGTTTTTCTCTCAAAGCAATGGATTCACACAAGCAATGCTCAATGATATAATTTGAAGGGAAGATAAAGAGAAATTTCCCGGTTTTGAAGGGACATTTATGAATATTTAAGGTGGTGCAAAGCTTTTGTAATTATACAAACTAAAAAAAATGTTTGATAAATATTATTTATTTGGTTCAACATATTTCATTATTTTTCTATATTTATTTATTTAAAAAAACAACAATGAAAATGACAGAATGCTTAAATCTTAGAGGGAAAGCTGCCTCAAGTTTTCTAAATTAGAGTAAAAAGTAGTAATACTTATTTAGCAGGGTATTTTTTCAGTTTTAATCATGGCAGGTATTTTCTTTTCCCGAAGTGTGGATTCTTCTGAAATTTATCAGATGTACAAGAAGACTTCCAACACTTTGGTTACAAGAAAGAAGAAAGACGAAATTAACATTGAACTATGTTTTAGTGGTGTTTTGGGCCTTTGATCTTAAGTGCGTTGTATATAGTATGTTACATTACTTTTAATGTAAAATGCAGAATGACAATTTTTATTTTTCTCAAAAATGTTCATTAGGCTAAGCTAAAAATTAAAGATGTTTGCTTTGGCATCCCCATAAATATTTATTATGAGCACAACTTAAGATCCTGCAAATTCAATAAAAATACTTGAAAACTCCGTTAAATAAAGTAGTGTATATCCTGTAATTACAGTATGTTTTGGGTCTTTTTTACATAAATTAAAGACTTAAATCTATGTCAAAAATTCAAGGCGCTCGCGTAAAATTAAAACTTTCCACTCCATGTCACATGCGATCATTTGAATTACCCATGAGTTGATTTTATGAATTTAAAATGCAACCAATTTCAAAGCATTAGTGGGAAAGTGGATCACATGATTCTACATACAGAACATTATATTTGCCGGGCTAGTAATAATTACATCAGGAGATGTTACAAATTTCTTGTCTTAGCAATAACTGATTTACATCTCGAAAATTTTAGTGCTACGACATCTACTATTGTTACTTTGAAATTTGAAAAATGTATGGAAGCATAGTGACGTCCAGTGGAAAAATTGGCTTTTGATTATCATACCATGTATTTTACAAGCATTACAAATGTTAAGATTGACAAAACTTCCAAAATTATCATACAACATACCTTTTTATCGTTAAGAAATATCTTCTAAAAATCACAGTTAACAATCTTATGACAATCTTATTTTTATTTAACCGAAACTGCAACTTTGCATTGAAATGGCAGCATATCTGTGATTTTTAAAAAAAACTTGCTCAAGAAATTCCACCCTATTCTATAATTCTTTGAAAACTTCCACTCAAGAAATAGGCTAGAAGGGCAGGGATTTCATAAACTTTCTGGAAAGATATTGGAATCATCCATGGCATATCCAGATTCTTAAGGTCATTGTCGTTTCCTCTCCAGTTTTAATCTATTTTTCCAGCTTGCAATGGTACATATGTATTTATTTTTTCCTTTGATTCTGCTTGTTGTAACATTCAATCATGGCCACAATTGCTGGCAAGTTATCCACTTTTGTGCTCAATGAATTGTTCAGAGACATCTTTAAAGTTAATTTGAAACTTGGTGAAAATTTGGTTGCCTCCAAACTTCATTACTGCTATTTACATTGAAAAGGGAATATTCAGGGCTTTATGCTTATGTTATACCCAAATGCTCTGTTTTTGAGAATTTTGAGCTCGTCTCCCATTACATCTTTTAGTTAAAAAATTTCAGTTTAAATTTATTGGAAATAAAGATGCACGTTTAAATTCAGTATAGGCTTATTATTTAATTTTTGAACTGAGCACATTTTGAAGTAATTTATTGATGAATTGTCAGCAAGGCGTGGGTTATTTGAAAATCTTGTTGCAAGCTGAAACAGATTTTGTGAAAGAATGTTTCTGAAAACTCAATTCTTTTCTGTTTATTTTTCTTGAATCATTGTTTCACAAAATAATTCCCTTCCAACTGCGCACGTTTTTCGGAACACACCACAGTTCACCTTATATGATTCCATCTGTAAAGCCAAAGGCCTTAAGACTCTTAAATTGTTTATGCCATGCACCATTGAACTCGTTATATGATTAAAATGAGGATTTGTCCGGACAATAGATGCTAAATAAGGAAATATCAGAGATTAACTTATGTTTGCAAAAGAGTATGTTCAACGTTTCTTCATTTAGGCACAAAAATTCTTTGAACAAATTCTTATCAATTAGAAACTGGTCCATCCAGTAATTGTGAATCTAAAGTTCAAAAGTCAACACGCTTGAGCGACGCTTTCGTAAACTTTTTTAATGCGGTTGAATAGTTTTGTGTCATTTTTTAACTTCCTGTAACCCTTCATTGCTTCATCCTTGCATTTTGCCATGATATTTTTTCGCCACGAAACGGTCCCTATGCCTCCTCATCCTGTCAATATTGCTCGCTACCGGTGAGTGCCATTGTCTTGTTGCACACCCATATATATATATTTGTTGGCTGTGAATTCCAGGGCAGCTGAATTGATGGTCACTGTGTAAGTCTGTCATTGCAGACTAGGTTGTTTCTTACCATTTCAAGCTGTACTAGTGTGCATGCCTTCTTGAACTGTTCTAAGTTTATTTATGAATGTGGGAGCTGCTGCGTCATTACTTAAATCTGGGGTACGAAAATGAGTACATTTCCTGTTGGTTTTGCAAAGTGAATGAAATCGTGATGCAGCACAGCTCGAGATTCGGAATATGGAATCCATGGAGAGCCCCTGTGACCTTCATTTTGAAGCAATATTTATTGGGAGGGTTCTGGGTTTTTGTACCATGAATAGATCAGAAAATTCAGTAAGTGCATACCTTTGGTGTAGCACAACAACGAAAACAAACTGCAATACCTTAAATGTAAATGCAACATGAAACGCCGCATTAGTCTGTACTGTATGTTTTGGTGCGTGCAATCGATTTAAACGCATCAAATCCACCGGTCTGTTAAAATTATTTTGTAATTGGTGTGGCTTTTAAAATTCTTGCTCTCATATCCTTGGCACAACTTTGACGCAAAATATAAAATTAGTTTGACTAATTTACCATCAACGTGTAAAATAGACAATCAGTTTTAATGATTGGACTGATTTGCACTTGCCTAATTTATTTCAGTAGGCTATTCAGCGATCATGGATGGCGTTTTTTAGTTGCGTTTTCCATAAATCATCCAAATCTGATCTCAACCACATAGGTGTGTGTTCATCTTATTTTTCATCATTTTACATGTAAATGCTGGCCTGGGTCCCCGTTTCCTCGGCTGTGCTACTCAACATTAAGAAACGCAACAGGGAATATGTTTGCCTAATGGTGGTGTGAATCACACTTTTTTCCATTGCCTGTTTTCATTACAGGAAATCCCCTCCTGTTAGATGTGTAAATAATTTTATATATATATATAAAGTGCGGAGAGAGAAATTAAATATGAAAATTACTTAAGGATTCAGCTGGAACAATGTCCTTCTTGCAATGTGCGATTCATTCTTCCAGCTTGTATGGGAAATAAAAAAGCAGCGCAACAGTTAAACTGCTTTTTTCTTTTCAGATAAAAACATTGGTTGAATTTTATGTATCGGTACAAATTAAAGTGAATTTTTAATTGTGATTTAACAATTATAGATAGAGGTGATGTTATTTATCGTCTTTTATTTTGTCATATTAGTTTCAAGCAGTGCTTTCCGCTTTTATCGGTTATCTAAATCCTGAACTGCATCTTCAGCCTATTACGGGAAATGATGACATAAGGAATTACTAGGTAAGATATAAAGACAAGCGTTTGCTTGCCATTAGTATAAAATTATAATCCTTTTCTAATACTTCTATGCTTTGTTTTAAGGATTACTGATGACAATGTCATAGACGCTAAAACGTCTCACGTGTGTGGACGTGTTTATTTTTGCTCTCGGATATCTGGCTATATCTCCGTCAAATTTTGTCATCCAA
>JAQGAO010003246.1:0-17475 GCA_034697705.1 Ommatoiulus sabulosus | reverse complement strand
ACATCATTTCTATGTGCGCTGACCCATATGTTTTCGTTGGCTACGACGTCGTTACAATAGTACATAATTAAAGGTTTTCTGGCTTGAGTTTTATAAAAAAACGTATCACTTTTAAAACTACTTCGATTTTTGATAAAATCATGTAGTTTTTTAAAAAATTGTCTAACTGGAAAATCGTTTAGTATTGCATAAAAAAGAATGAGTGAATGCATATTACATTTTAGAAAACAATTTCCCAATTTTTATGAAAAATTTTCTCACAGATGCCAGCATATCCAGGGGCCACAAATTAGCAGGATACCATGCTGGTCAAGCCAGAGGCTACACATGGTCTGTACTCTGAAGATAGGTTACTGAAACATTCTAGTTGAAATCCAAATTATAAAGCACCGAAGTTTGTCTCAGTAACCACGAGGATGGTAATATTATACCTAAATATACAGTAGGCTATGGAATATAATGAGAAACCTGGATCAGATTTATTTGAACTATTTCATGATGTTATTGTGCATATTGCAGTCTATAGCAATTATAGTTTCAGTTGGAAATTTCACAGGATTTTAATGCAGATAATAAACTTTATTTTTTACTTCCTATACAACAAATATTCCGCACAAAATTTGATGCACTTAGTGAGATCAAATTTAAATTTTTTTATCCTAAGTATTGTGCATTTTTTGCCATTTAGTGCCAACTTCTTAAGATGGACATCCATGGGAAATTTTGAGGTTGCAAAAATCTCACAATTCACAACACCGGCATTAAAAATTTATGATTCAGGCAGCAAAGAGCATTTTCCATTCCAAAAATGTTTGAACTAGTAGTTCAGATGGTATGAATCAACAAAAACATCACGACTAGAAATAACATAAAAGGTTGCTATCTTAACAACAGAATAATAGAATGGTACAAAACTTTAAGTAAATGATCATAAGTTAACCAAAACACATGGAATGTTGTCAAAAACATAAAAATCAGAGGCATTCGATGGTAACCATTAGCAAAGTTTGTTACTTTGATAATTTACCATAAAATTTGCTATTTAACAAGTACAGTAACAAGTTAACATTGACTTCCGCACGATCAAACATTTTCATCACCGGTCGGCCTTCATACTGTAATTCTAAAAGGTTCTAGAAGAAAGTAAGTTAAGCATTACTATTAATCAATATAATCAGTTACCCATTTTCAATTATTTTGTAATATTGGTACCTGGATATCTAGTTCTACATCAGACAAATTGGTGCCCATATATTTCACTTTAACTGTGAAAACACCAGATACTTCTGTAGGAGTGATCTCAAACAAGACATTTTTGAATCTAGAAAGCAAGAATAACAAAAACAAGTTTTCTTCCCATAATAGCAAGCTAAATAAACAAATAATGTTACGCATTTAACTGACTGGTTTTTGCTTAAACCCTCCATGCTTATGATGATGCCCTTTTCATGCAGTTTCGCTGCAGTATACTTCAGTGTCGTCTTGGAAATAAACGACTTTGTAAAAAGACTGCTACTTCTTCCTAATTTTCTGCAAATCCATCCAAATATATACCGTAATTAATTAATGTTAAAAAATTCTTTTACAGATAAGCTATCAATTAATCTTCAGTCGGTCAACAGAAACACTGCACCGTCTAACAACTTACTTTTTGCCGGTAGCCATATTATCAAGGCACTGTTTAATGTACTGGTTATAGTAATCCACTTGATCCTCAAAGAAAGATCGTTTGGTCTGCAAATTTGATAACGTAGTCTTCAGATGCATTAAGTCCTGTTTGCGCCTCAATCGATATCGACGTTTGTTACGAATGTCCTTAAATTTAAAATTAAACTGGTTGACAATAGGAGTGAATAGCATAGATAGTTTAAAATAGTACCAACAGAATGGAATGATTTACCAAAGAAATGGCATTTATGATATCCTGATAATTATTTTTGCTGGAAACATAGCCTTCCAATTCCAACAAGTTCAGATTATGACGTATCTTGTCAACTACTTCTTCAAGTTTAAATCTGACAAATTAACAAAACAGTAAATAAACACGCAAGATCTCAACTTCACAAACAAATGCAATTTACCTTTCAACATCAGATGGCGTCCGATGTAGAATCCTCTGTTTCTTTTCCTTTTCCTCACCTTCATTTTGTTTTAGGCGCTTTTCCATCAGTAAGTCATATTTATTGCTCTAAGAGATGGACACGTGTATATTAAATAATTTGTTCACGATATCAAAGGCTATTTAATATACTTTATAATTACAACCTGATCCTTTCCAATCTGGCAAATAAGCATTTCAGGTATGTCTGTGACCTCAACACAATGCATGGCATCAACTATCATTTGTTTAGTTCTACAGCACAAAAAGATAATCGTTAAAATAATCATTTTATTACAGGCTTTCTGCATAGAAATAAAAAAGGTTTGCGTATTGATACTAATTAAAACATTACCTCACAAATAACCGGTTTATCTCGGTTTTTGTACTCTCAGGAATTTCAAATTTATTTGTAAGCATTAGACAGACTTCTGTTTTGGACAACTGCACAGATGAGAGATTATCCAAAGTTTCCCCTAAAAGAAGCATTATGATATTCTATGTAAACTAGTAAAGGTATACCAATATATGTATATATATATATATTCAGTTTACTAACCAATGAGAGCTTCAACACTTGGTTTTTCACCCAAATCTTCAAGTAATTCATGCAAAGGATCCTCAGGGTCTGGCGCCAAAAAATTCTCATGTTCTAAGAGAAGCTGAAAAAAATCCATGAAAAACAGAAACTAAATAAAAAAGTACATGCTTTTATTTTAAAGTGTCCAGCAAAATAGTACCTGGTGCAGCTCACAAATATCTTGTAGCGATATATAAACAACTGGTTTTGTCATCAATGTCGCTTCTGTGTATTCATCTATTTTAAACTGGTCTTCTAATTCTTCTGTGTTGCATGCAGCTTCAAAAAAATCTCTTTAAAAAAAAATAAAAATAATAAAATATATGAAAAATAAAGAACTGGAAATTCCACTTGGCAGGAATATAAAAATTATATCTCACTTGAATTTTTCATGGCATTCGATAATGAAAGAATTTAAGGCGATTAAATGAGGGCTGTCGTCGCCAAACTGTAGTAATAGATCAGGAGCAATGTAATATAATTATGCAACATTTTTCTACTACATAACAAAAGTTACTACATGTATTTGGAAAATCAGATCATGGTTACATACACCTGTTTTGGACGTAGCAAATTGTAAAATTTTAGCAATTGAACCCAAATTTCTTCTTTGATCAATGCTAAGTGCTTGGGTTACCCCAATCTCCACAATGTCAAACGCATCAGGGGCAACAATAGCAGAGTTGATGTATCGATAATACAATAGATTGCCAACAATCTGAAAAAAATACATTTTTAGTATGGCATGTAATCAGTTTTAAAAGTAGTATCGCCTAAACTGTGCATTGGAAGATCCAATAATGATATAATTTATTTTGTCTATGAAAGACAAAATAATTATCCAGAATACATAGAACTGTTTAATATGCATGCATTAATTTAAGTGATGGAAACTCACCTTCAGTATTTCCCTTTGAGGTGCAACAGGAAACTTATTTTCTAAACTGTTTTTCAAAACTTTGCACATATACAATATGCCGTACCTTTCAAAAATGATACAATCGTTAAGAAATTAAAAGAGATGCTTTGCAAATTGTAAAGATAGCATTTCTTTACAAAACTCACGGAAGTTTGTCCAGCGAGTTTACAATTGTATCAAAAAACAGCAGGGTGGTTTCCTTAAGACGTGCTAAAGATTCTTTTAATTCCGTGACAACATCCTCATGTTTCAAAGCATCCTCCTGAGTTACTGTATAAGGCAGTCCACTAAAATAAAAAAAAATAAAAAATGATTTTGACTATCATCCGTCCAGTATAATATCGTGATTCAACTGGAAGTGCTTGTTCTAATAAATTTGCAATTTTAGCATATATTTATCAACCTTAATTCCCCTGTCTTTGATTCCAATTTATTCACCCAAGCCTTGTAAACTTCTACTGGATTGGTGTTTATCTGCAATTTTTTGTTATCCAGTACTTGCTGAACAAGGGGGCTCAATATTTCTCGGAGTGAACTCTGACCTCTCTTATTCCTAGAAAAAAAAATAAACTGACTCAATCTTTGAAACTGATCCAAATTGATTCAAATGAATAAATATGTTACCTATTGAACCCTACTATCATTTTTATGATAAGAGAATTTGCTGTGATGATATCGCTGGGTTGATCAACCCTTGAGCTGAAAACAATATTATTATTTAAATGTCAAAGAAACTATTGGAACCTTCTATAAAGGCAAGATTGTTAAAAGCAAACCTTATTTCCTCCTGCAAGGCAGCTTTAAATAATTTCAGCAATAAATACTCTTCGCGTTGGTTTGATGCATAATTAAAAAGTGTTAACACGATAGATTCTATAAACTTTGTTTTAGCACTTGGCAACATAAATGTTACCAAACGAGATAAATAGCGAGGTTCTGTCTGTATGAGATAAAATAAGTGTTGGTAAGCTTCCACTTTTTGTCGACTATCTTTGCTTAACGTTTTTAAGCCATGCTGCCCTGTCATGCCATATACTGCTTCTCGAGTTTCTTTTGATTTCTTGTCCATCTTAGAACCATGAGCAACCACATCCTGCCACATAAAATTTAGCAGTCAGTAAAATACAGCAAAGGAGAAAACAAAAATGTCAATTTTTCTAACCTGCAAAGTAATCCGGTTTTTCACCAGTAAGCCAATTTTGATATCCATGGTAGCCAGATCCTTCTCTAGCTGTTGGTTATGCCTAATGGTCTTTACTACCTCTCCTTTCAAGTGATTCAGCTCTGCACATATTCACAACATAAATAAAGTTACGAAAGTAACACAAAATTACAAAATAACAAACACAAAAATATACCTAATTCTTCGGAGAAATCCAAATTATTGATGTCCAATAAGTGCACAAACATTTGAACAGACTGAAATGCTGGTTTATCAGAATTTCCTAGAATTATCGGAGACAATAAAAACTTTATGATACTACTGTTTACTAAGTTTATAATGAATTATAGGTCCAATATAAATCAAGACTTCGCATAATGTGATCACAATTCAGAACTTGATTTTTGAAAAATGCTACATTAACCTTTCATGTTTATAATGGCAATTTTACTTTATCCCTATACCTTAAATGCGATTTAAGCATCTGTACAGACCTAGCCAGCTTTCAGAAACTTCACATGACACCTCCAAGGTGTTTAATATTCAATAAGGTGTTAACACCAGACTCCCATGCGTTATATTGCGAATCGTAAGTTTATTAAGAGTTGCATAGTTGTATTAGTTAGGTCTGTAAGAGTCAATCAAAACGCATACTTAGATCTTGAAAGGCCTTCCGAGTTTTGCAGGCTCGCCAATTTGTTTGTATCTTAACAATTGCATCAACCTTGAAAAAAATACGCAATTATGAGAGAACAATTAGCATTTGTACACTTATTTAAAAAGTAATAACGAAAGTGAGCTACACACATTGTTTTTAAAAAAATCCAGTCGAGCTCGATATTTTCGCATTGCAATGCATTTTCTCACCATTGATTGAACCTATACAAATAAGCACGCAAATTACACAACGAACAGGAAAAACAGAGGCCATAACATGTAATTCATATACCTTCACAATCCTAGGAATATTATTTTGCAGGTAGACTTTTCTTTCACGATAAATTCTTTGCTGTCTGCACCCTTTCCACCACGCCTATTTTATCAGATAAAATACAGTAAAATGGATACTTTCAAATCGTGGAAAGAAAAACACGACCAGATTTTTATGTAATTGTGCCATTATTTGTATCGATAAAATTTACATGCCTGTATTTTGATCGCAGAATCCTTGTGTGAATGAAGAAAATCAAGACGCTTTCTAAAAAATCTTCTAAATAAAAAGCCACGAACTAAAGCTTGAAACTGTAATATTTGAGGCTCTATCGCATCATACAGTAACTGTCGATCATATTCAGAAGTCACGGCATAAATGACTCCCTTTGTTTGAGAAGAAAAAAAGAATGAAAAATCTTTTAAATTCAGATTATTTATTGATGAAATAAGTTTGGCATGTAAATAACTGATTACAATTAAACACAATTTAATTTGGAGGCATTAATTCATTCTCAAAGGGAGGTTCTTGAGGATACCTGTAGTTTTGTATGAAATTCAATAATATTGACAATTTATTTTTCTCTACATGATAGTGGCCTAAAACTTGTAAATGGTAATTGCATACGTAGAAATTTCCTAGACATTATGTACAATTAATACAAATTAATTTTAATTACAAAAAGATACTCTTGTAAACAACAATAAACTAGAAAGCAATGGGTTATAATGAAGTTTTTTTCATTCATTAAAAAAATATTCGAAGAAAATTTAAAAATTGCATAAAATTAATATAAATAGTTTTATCAAAAATTATTTTCACAAACTTCCCATAGAGAATGGGGCATTGGAAAATGGCTAACAAGAAGCCATCAACCACAGTACATATATCATGATTCCAGTTATTTTATATAAACCATATAAAGAGTTTTGCAATAGTATACCTGAATTTCATCTCTGTCAAGGCACGTGGTAGATCCTCCATGTGATGGAGTCCAATGAGCTTCTTCCGTTTTCAAATTATAATGTAGCACAATCCCTTCCTTACTTTCATATTCAATCCATGGACTATCTTCACAGCCTAATAATAATAAAAACCATAACTTAACAAAACAATTCCAATAACCAGATTATAGTGTCCCAAAAGTCACTCGAATACCAACAAGCAGATACTATGTTAGAAGAAACTCAACGATACTTTCAACATACAGTTACTTAACAAACATTCAAATGCCGAGCAGCATTTTGAAACAAAGGCCAGAGTCATTTTTAAGTGGCAGTGACTTTTGGGACACTGATAAAGATTTCATCTAGAGATGATAATGACCTTTTTCCAACTTGTCAGTTTTAAGCAAAGTAAGACTTTTTAAATAAGTTTCCATGCAAGCTGGAACGATGCTTATTAAATGAACATCTGGATTAAGCAAGCCATCTTTAAAGTTTTCCATATTTTGCTCATCAATGGAAATATTAATTTTGGCTATGCCTTGACAACCTAATAAAATTAGATAAATTTTGGAATTAAAATCTTATGAACTTTAAACACACAACTGCACACCCATACCACGTTTTTTCAAAACTTATTTAAGTGTAAGAAACATAACATTGATAAATATGACTAATCATATTAAATAGCTAAAAAGACACATGAGATCAGAATCTTATACTCTAATTTTAAACAATGATAGGGTGACAAAAGTATTTTCTTATGTGACTAACAACTAAGAGCAATCTGTGCAAGTTTATTGGATTTATCAACAGCATGCTGTATTTCATCAATCCACAGGGATGGGTATTCGTCAGGATCTTCAATTTCCTGTTTTAAGAAATGCACAATATAAATGAAATTCAAGCAATAGATACAGTATGTGCATGCTATATAGTTGAACAAATAACTCACTGCAGCTTTTACACCTAGTTCCCTCAGCAGCATGTGGTGATATAAAATTGGGCTTGCAGGATTTATATCCATCAGCCCAGTAACAGAATTACGAAGGGCATCAAGAGTGATTTGTGGGTCATCGAGTCTTAAGGCATCATTGATCTCCTGAATTGCGGAAATTTCTGAAAAAAATTTCTTGATTTATTATAAGCTGGTCTTTTCTGTGGAAAAGGATTTCTATCATGGTTCGCTTAAATAAAAAAAATAAACTTGCTTTAAAAGAAATTAATTTTTTGGTCCATTTCTAAGAAATAGAGGGTCTGAAAGGTTAAAAGTCAATATTCCATTACATTGTGGCATTTTTTTTGTTTTTAGAAAAACTTAAAATAAATGGCAAAATGGAAATGTTACAAAGTTTTTTTTCAGATTGGTAGTAACTATAATAAATGCACACATATTGCAGACATTAAAATCACAACCAGATTTCAAAGGGATTTTTCAAACTGGGCAATAAAAAAATATGTTAGGTGAATGAGGGTATGTAAACGTTATTAGTAAGGTCAGTGAGGCTACTAAACAATAAAAATTGCACCCACACAAAAAAGCAGAATCTTGCGTTTTAATTTTTTTTACATACTATCAAGTTCCTCCTGAGCTTCTTGGTTTGCGATGATTATGCATTCTTGTATTTGCAAATGCGTCAAACATAAGCATGTTGAAGAATCCTAAACAAAAATCAACGTTACTCACACAATTCTCCAATTGTCCACTTTTATAATTCTAAGTTTTCTAGAACGCACCATTGCCTTGTGTTTTTTTGCATCTAGTAAGATCGTCTGGTACCTCAATTTACAATCAGAATCTACGCCAATTAAATGGACATTTTCGTCAACCAAAGCTGCATACGTGGCCTCGGGGTCTCCAGCTTCAGCATAAAAATTAACCATTGCAACAGCAGACAAAACTATGAAAATAGCATTGTGTTATCTGTTAGAAACGTTAAAAGCTGAAATTACCGTGCATTAAGTAGCAAATAATTACCAATAATGCCGCCATTTAATTCTTCATAGATCAGATCAGTCTAAATTGATAAAATTTGAAACTGGTGATAACAACGGATACATTTTTCAATTTTTTTTAAGTATTAAACAAAAAATTTGAACTGAGAAATACTTACGTTATTTTCCTGTCTGATATTTGCAAATTCAAGTAAGTAAAGATCAGCAGCAAAATCTAAAACAGGTGGCAACTGGGCTTCACTACATTTCAAAGCTTGAAGGAGTTTCTCAGAATTCCCCTGTTCAATTGCATCATTGATGGTTTTGATTGCATAATTACCTAAATAATTAATTTATAAGTTAGTAAGGGGGAAAAACCATTGTTTGGTTACTAGATATATAAATGTTTCTTCTAGCTTCCTAACAATTTAATTTTAATACCAAAAATACCTACGTGATTCTATGGCATCACTAGTCTCATTGGCTGAATGCAAAGCTTCCTGGACATTATCTTTCGTAAATATACCTTCGTTTTTATTGTCCTGAAATATGACGGTTTATTTTAAACTAGGGACTTAATCACAGATGCATAGTTCAGATTAAACGGATTTGTCTCTTACCAAATTGCACAAGATTAATTTTGATAATTCCTTTACATATAAATCAACATTTTTTGGCAAAACATTTTTTAGCTTAAGGGTACTCATATTCAATACTGCCAGCAAAGATGCAGTGTCATGGTTTTCCAAAAGTTCTTTGATGCCTTGTAATGCAACTTCACCTGGATAAAAAATCCCCTCTTAATCATACAAAGAAATCAAAGCAAACAAAAAAAGTCCTGCCCCAATTAGCTTACTATTAATTTTATTGAGGCACTGCTGAATCTCGCTTCTGGTTAACATCTCGTCATACACATCTTGAACTTCCTGTAAACTCTGGGATCTGTTCTTCCTGTTTTCCACCTTTTCCAGCTTTGTACGAGCAAGTAAATCCTGGTACAAGTCAATGGCAGAAGATTTAATATCTTGCAGAAGAGCGCATGGATTTTGTAAAACCCTTAACAACTCTTGGGTATCTTGCCGATCAATTGTCTCATTAATTGCTATCACTGCTGCATGCACTAAAAAAAGTCAAATAATGTTCACGTTAGATAAATGGTTTACATTTTTTATTTTCACATATAAAATTCACTTACTTGATGCTTCATCAACAGGCATCTACAAAAGGAAAGAAATAACTTGACATTATACACTTAGAAGCATTTACCAAATTAAAATTCTACTATACAACTGATATCACGAGAAAATTACCTCATTCTCTAAAATACCGCCAATAGTACCAAAAACAGGCATCTGAATGCCATACCTTTCCAATTCACGACGCATTGCACTTATTTCTTCTTCTATTAAAAACAATTTAATAGTAATTATTTTGTGTGCATATAAATAAGATAATCGCACTAGCACCTTGCAATGCAAGGCATGTACTACCTGTAAAATTGACTTTTCCAAATAAATCTTGAATTTCTGGAGCTAATCCAAGTTTATGAAGGAACAAACTAGAATTTAAATTAACAAATAAGTATCAACTAGTACAATTCCATCACAATGACTACATTATCAATAACACAAGCAAGGACTTGCCTTAAAGCATGTAAGCAGTAAACAACTCTTGGCATATTCTTTTTGTCATATACATCAGTTGTTTCTGGCACAATTGCCTAAATAAATCAAAGAATTTCTAATTGAATACAAATTCGAAGATAAAACTTCTAAAAGTGCATTGGACTGGCATAAATCAGAAACCTCTGGTAGTCCTATCGACTGCACTGCTGCAAGCCAATGATGGATATTATCGGTATGTCGAAAATGTAATCCTTTTTTCTAAAATTATTTTAATGGAAATTAAAAGTTTAAAGAAATGGAATTTGTATCAAAAATTGTCACATAATAATAAATCATGAACTAACTTTATAATTTTTTAGATCAATGTCATATATTTTCTTTAAAGGTACTACTTTTGGTGCAAAAAAATTTCCAAGTTTTGCCAAGAAAACACCATTTCGAATATATTCCTCGAATTCCGTAGAAGGAGGCAATTCTTCTTTGAGGCAGGTTTCTATCCAACTGTAGAAATCAAACGTATTACCATGAAATTTGCAATGAAACATATTTATCACCATAAAATGGCCAGGTAAGATTTTTTAAACAGGAAATAAGTTTTATTTACTCAAATTAAAATTAATAGGAAGGGATTTAATAATCCCTTTGTATTAAGTTTCACAGGTTACATAACATCAATTAATTTCCACGATATTTTGTAAAATTGTGTATGTTGATCAGACAGCTGTCAAACAGCCGGGTACATCATACAAATGCATTGCCATTTATAAAATGGATATGACATTCTATGGAAACTGTGCATTTGAAAAAAACAGGATATTGAGTTTTTACTAAAGACTTTAGCAATTTTAGTAAAGAGAAATATAAATCTCCACTATTGTTCATACAAATAAATATTTATACAATTATAAGTTCCATAAAAACTTCGTGTAACTAATTCAAAGACATTTTGAAAAGCATAAATGTCAAAATTCAAGACACTAATTGAAAAACAAAACGCAAAGCAATGGATTTGGCAAAAATAAGGAATATTATTTTATGCCCAAGCCTACATCAGCGTCGAATTGTGTAACATGAGCAGATCGAAGCGATGAGGAACTTGACAATTTCCCGGAAGCAGATTGATATTTCTTTTTGACTTTTTAACCAAGTTAGATATGGATATAAGGTGACCATTTTGAACTCGTAAGCCAACTAACATCCGGCAAAATTGCTTTACAAGAATACTAATAAACCTTACACTTTTGCTTCCTCCAAGTGACATAAATATTCATAGGCGATATTCTGTGCCCGCCGTTCATCCATTTCTTCTGCAGAGACTCTCTCATTTTCCCCACCTAATTTTATGAATAAATACAAGACAAAATACATTTCACGACGAAATAAAATTGAAATAATTTCAACGTAATTATACGGATAATTTCAATACTGTATACATGTAGGACCCCGGATACCAGCATAATCTTTCAATGTGGAAGCGCCTCTGAATTTGGTACAGTAAACCAGAGGAAATGAAGGATGAAAGTTAATTTCAAAGGTCAATGCATGGACAATCGCCACTAGAGATCAGAGGAAAAGGGGGCCAATGTGGGAGAAGCATTTTCAGTAACTAGCTGATGTCACTTGACCAAAGTTGATTTTTATTTTGCAAACGACTGGGAAACTTGCACAACGTAAGTAGCTTTGTTTGAATTACTCTTTTGGTAACTGTAACCTAGCTAACTAAACTATGAATTTTATTTTTGGAATTGCAATATCTTCCAACAACGATGCATTTCCTAAAGAATTTACAAGATATGAAATGAGCTATTATTTATTTTTTTCCCATAACCTAAGTGATCGTTGGATAAGTATACCTTTGGTTGTCCATAGCAATGAACTTGCATTATCTTGGATTATATCCTGTTTCAATTTAGGGCGTTCAAGCCATGTTTTACGTTTTGAATCTCAATCTAATTCATAATTATTTGGGTAATAGTGTTCATCAACAATCACGTGTTATTAGTGGTCAATTTGCTACCCTCAATATCAGGGGCTCATGTATAGATTTTCAATGAGGGGGGGTTATTCTAGGAACCCCCTAGTGTAATTTTTTTTTCTCAGTGCTGGGTTTCAACCTCCACTACACCCCACCCTCTTAATCAATCCACAATGTTGTTATAAGACATTAACTATAAGATGTCTTAATTTAAATTTAATGATCTTTCACAGAATACAATGAAACTGTTAAGAAGTAGCCAATTGGTGGTGGTGCTGTGCCTCCTTTTACTTGCAGTTTCAACATTGTCCATTCAAGGTAAAATGTTATTGGACACTTTCATGGAGGGTTTAGTTTGTAGGCCTATAGTAGGCCTACGGTTCGAAGGCAGTGTGCCTATCCTAAATTATTTTTTAAAGAATTTAAATTCTTATGTTTGTTTGTTAGAAAAATCGTCGATATTGGATTCCTCTCAAGTGTGCTCATTTTTCTTAAACAAAAGGGAAAATTTAAAACTTTCTAAAATAAAAATAATTTAGAGAAAGCAAACCATACAACAAGATGGTTAATAAAGCTTGAGGTTATATTCCTTCCTTATAACGAAAGTAAGATTTGTAGCATTGTACAGCATTGCGTTTCATGGTGGGACTTAAATGTATACAGTATATGGACAATATTTCAAACCATAATATTCAAGTATACATCTAATTTTGCACTTACATTACATGAAGCAAAAAAAAATTGCAAATAATTCTTAAAACTGTGGATTTTACCAGTTTTCAACTTATTGAATAACAGAAATAATAAACTAGTTAAATATAAAACTTTAAATATTTTCAGAAAATGAAGACTACCATGGAAATGAAGACAATTTGAACGGTTCAAGTAAGAATACTTTGCAACTTAATAACTCCATAACTGAAATGTTGCATCAGAGTTTCATTTAAAAAAAAAGAAATTTGCACTAATATTTCATCACAATCTTTTCAAGTTTAATAATAATTTGTATTTCTTTCATTGGTTTTGGGTGGAAAATTCATTGTATTGCTGGCCTAGACTACTATATCAGACATTTCAAAATTCTAATATTTTTAGATGACTCCACCACATTTGATCAACTCATGCGAGAAGAGTCTCTTGAGGAAACAGTTAGGAACGTCCTTCTTCAAATGAGAAACCAAAGCGATTTGAAAATCCCTGGAGTCGAAATTGCTGACCCCATGGAAATTCCGGATTTCAACACAACCGTAAAACAAGGATTAACAAATGCTGACGTTATGCTGTGGAACATGAGTATTGCTGGCTTGTCGTCCTTTTACATCGACGAGGTTTCAGCCAACCTTGAAGACTTGAATCTAACCATCGGAATGAACTTATCAACTCTGCAAACGACTGGGCAATACAACTTGAAAGGAACAATTTATATCGTCAAACTAAAGGGAGAAGGCGACTTTTGGATGAAAGTGATTGGTGCTTACGTGCCAGGAAACATAAAGCTTAAAGTCAATGACAATGGGCTTTTGGAAGTAGACAATATCAATTGTGACATTCAAGTACGAGACATTCGACTCCATTTTGATAAACTCTTTGGTGGTGGAGCAGCCTCTACCTTGTCCAACTCCTTGCTGAATGCTCTAAGTAAAATCATCTTTGAAAGCATTAAACCATCTGTACTCGAACAACTTGAAACCACAATGAAGACTGTTCTCAATCAACAATTCCAAACTATGCCACCACAACCTGTGCTATCTGCATCGAGATCCCCTCTGGATTTAGCCATTGCCAATGCTGCCACACAACTTCGCGAAAAAGGTTACGACCCGTTCAATGCTCCTGACTTTAAACAAAGCTTCAACAGGCGTTTTCTGTTCATGATCCTAAAGGGCAACATCACCCTAAATAAAGGCTACATGCGAGGCCTGTCCACTCTCCATCGAACTGGCCCGATCAAAATGGTATTCAAAGAAAATTCGTTGACTGCAACCGCCGAGCTTGGATTTGACAACTTGGAAGGTGGATATAACTGGGATGGCACATTCATGAAGGTGTCGAGGAAAGGCGATGTGCATTTCCTCGTCAAAGGCATCAGTTTGATGTTGACGGCCACCCAAGAAAACGAATTAAACAGTCATCCACACCTTCGCGAGCTAAAAATCACCAAATTGGAAAAAATAGCCTTGGATATGGACGGACTGGGATCGTTTGACTTTTTGTTGGAGTTCTTTTCGAATTTCTTCACAAACGTTTTCAAGAAGCAATTTGCACGTATCACTGAGATCCAACTTAAAAAAGTAATACAAGAGAATCTGGACAAAGTTCAGTTACCATTCTAGAAGATCTCATTGAATTCCAAATTCTAATGCTTATCTTTTAATCTCAGACATTTTAATTTTTATTTCTGATGGAAATATGCTTAAGTACCATTATGCTTATTCATATCTTCATTGTTTTGTTTGTCAGTTTGATGAGGTAACATTTAATTGCATTGAAATAGTAGTCAAATTCTGCATAAAGTTACCAACAGTGTACATTTAAATGTATGACATAAATAAGTTCATTATTAATTAATGTATTTGCGTTTTCATTAAGGATTAAAAACATTGCGATACAGAACTTCACGACATTTGAAATTTTATTTAGTGTGATTTTACATACTGTTGCCCTTAAACTATCCGAAAAGATAGTAAAAGAAATAGATTTTTCAAGACAATACGGGTAGTCAATACTATAGGGCAGGTCATATGCTATGTTGAGTATATGAAAAAAATCTCTGGAGCATGGCTGAGAACTTGAGATGAAATGAAAGACTCGTACGAAGTCACAGGAGGAACATGACTGCATGGACATTTTTTAGAACAACAAACTTAGCATAGCCGAATTGCAAAGCGCTGCCTCTCTTATCCTGCGCTTATCAGCATCGTAGTTCAACCTAGTTATTAACATTCCGTTGGAAAAATAACGCATATGCCAGCTGGTCAGCGGTCAGTTTATCGTCAACTTGTAAACCTCTGACAAAGTAACTTGAAGTAGGCCGGTACGCAAGAGGACTTTTTTAACTACTTCAATGGCACATAATATCCGTTGACAACTAGTTTTACTGCTGAAATTAACCTTCCATGGCTAGTTAGTATATTCACATTCCGAAACTTCCTCGTTTCCGAGTATTAAGCGCACACCAAGGAAAAAGCACGTCTAGAGGTTTCCTGGTGTGCCTTTAGGCCTAGCTTGACTCGGAACACAACATTTTAAAAACAATATACAACTTACCCAAACTGCGCTGCTCTCCGCTTTCTTCATCCATAGTTTTTACTGAAATGTCGCTATGCAATTTGGTTTACATTTGATATCTTAGTGAAACACAATGATGAATAAAAGTTGACAGGGGCGTGCAAAACTAACGGAAACTCAAAAGTTTGGCGGTGGCTCGGTGACGCAACCTAGCGACAAGCTTGAAAAACTAGCCGGAGGATGAAAAAAAAATGTTGCTTCATTTTTATTTCGAAAACTGGCGGGATATCAACAATTTACGGTTTGTACAGTAACTTCAGTAAATATAATTCATAAGATAAGTGTATTTCATAACATAGTTTAATTCAATAAATTTCAGTATACACCTCTTTGAAGATATATTAGGGGTACTCAACGTACTTACGAAAGACACTTTTTGGCAGATGTGAAGGCACGTGTTCAAAATTAAAACATTAACTACATATACGTTTTAAAACAGCGTTAACCTTGAATGAATTTTTAAACTAATTAGCATGTCGATTTTGCACGACTGCCTAAACTTCTCTTCGAAAAGCTTCTGTCAATTTATAATAATAGACACTAGACAGATAGAACGTGGGGCATGATATTAGCAGGCGTCCAACTAAGAAAAAATGGTAAACTTGTCTGCTTTTTCATTTTCGATAAACTGTCGGCATCCCAAATACATGTACATGAAAATTTTAAACAAGTATTTTTTTTAAAAAATGTTATAGAATTTTTAAATTATTTGTCGGATTATCCGGTGAGTTTCATTTCCCAAAAATGACCGTATAATTTGCATGTACAGTACATGTACATGTATACAAAGTTAGTAATGTAACCTGATAATATGACGAATTTTGGGTTATTATGCTCCTATTTAAAACTTCAGTTACATGTTTATACCGTTTATTCACAATTAATTCTTGAATTAATATAATATAATTATATATATGAAGATACTAACAAATAATGTACATGCAATCGATTTTTTTTTTCAATATTTGCCCATCTTTAACATGTAACTTAATCTTTCTAGCGGGTAAATAATTAGTGTGCAACCGAAAATTTAATCAATACATTTGACCTGCAGTAAAAATTCATTTACAATATACAGTATATTTACTCCTTAATCAATTCCACGATATTCCAGTTGCGAGTTTGCAACATCTGAAAAGCTTCTTCGTAGGAGCATTTTCTGAGTTGGGAAACTAGTCTAGCAGCTCGGTCTTGGAGTTTAATATTGGAGGCCTTCAAGCTCACCATAAAGTTGGACTTGACTTTCCCAAGCAGCACCATTGCCCCAGTGGTGATGATATTGAGAGCCACTTTGGTGGCTGTGCCAGCTTTCAGTCTGGTTGATCCGGTAACCAATTCTGGACCAGTTACAAGGACAACTTCAATATCAAACGCATTTTGACATTGGCGATTGGGATTGCTCGTCAAAAATACCGTCGCCGCCCCTATCTCCTTAGCCTTTTTCAGAGCTCCAATAACATAAGGGGTGCGACCACTGGCAGTGATTCCACACACCACATCAACGCCGGTCACCCCTCTTTCGAAAACGGCTGAAGCACCCATCAGCGGGTCATCTTCTGCTCCCTCCACACTTCTGTATAGAGCGGTCAGTCCTCCGGCCATAATGCCTGGAACACGAAAAATTGGTTTGGTTAAGATGCAGTTACATTATACATGTATAGCAATGATTAAAAAAGCATAGGCTGTGCTTATTGATTTTGATTGATCTGAAAATCTTTACGACAAGTTACACGTAATCCAACTCTTCTGTTAAATTAAATCGATATGCGCATTACACTGCATATATAGTAATACGCGTATATGATAAAAATAACCATTTATTTTTTGATAGGGGGCGTCCAAACACGAATAATATACCCCAATCTAAATAATGGGAAATTGTTATCCATACTGTGTTATCGTACACGACTGACGTCTTAAGAAATCATAGTTAAAAAATAGTCCCATTGATTCGTCAATTGGTCAGTAGGAGGCAGGATATTACACTGCAAAATATCACCGTTAAAATTTCATATAAT
>JAQGAO010003245.1:0-17476 GCA_034697705.1 Ommatoiulus sabulosus | reverse complement strand
ATATTTCTGAGCATTTTTTAGTTTTTCACATTAGAATTCACGTTCTAAAAAACAGAACTTTTTGAACGTGCCATGTTTCCAGAGATAATTTGCCTCGTGTATGACCAGCTTAAGACAAAAATATTGAATGTCTCGCACGAGATAAAAGGGGTCGTGCCCTTAAGTGTGTATACTGTGTGTCGAAAATAAATGGTAATGGCGTAGATCTCATCAGTATAACGTTTGACGTCATTGCCGTTCTACTTTCTGCAACCATGCTCGGAAATCATCACGAACATATGCGAATAATAAGGTATTCTACATGATTTTCAGTTTTATATTGTTATTCTTTCCTTAATATACAATATTTTGTACATTAAGTATTCAACAGCAACACTGACTTGCATTTAGGTGTCCCGTTGCTTTAGTTCATACTGCAACATGTAGAGCAAATTCTGGAAAATGGCAAAGCAAAGCTCACAGCTTTCGTTTGAAAATTAATGCTGCACCATCTTGGGGGAAAGGGGGGGGGGTTTAAGAAAAAAATGGCTCAGAAATTTTAAATAAAAACTGGTGCATTCTTGTATAGAGTGTAAATTTTTGTTATACTGTACGTGTGTTGCGCAGTATACCGTATATTGTTTCAGTGCCGGTATATGCATGTAAGGGTGGAAAAAATATATTTTGGTTTGTTGGAATTTTTTGTACTCAACGCATATTTTGTAGACAAGAGCTTAGGAAATGTGTATAGATTCGTCGATCGTCCCTCATTTTAGGTCTAGTCCTTAGGCGATATGCAATTTCATTCACGTATTCTCAGGCCATCCTTTTGGCATTTTTTTCAGTCCTAACACAAAGCATATCTATATGGATCGTGTATGGCAAAAAATGCTTTATTCGTCTTGTCAAGATAACTTATTGCCAATAGGAATTGCTCGGAACAAATACACACCGCATTTCGGTGCAATTTTTTGTTTTCCATAAATTTCGGGAGTGATGCATGCATATATTTCGTAGTAGACCATCTCAAGACTACATGTACGTTTCTCCTTCTTCGTTCGTACCGCAGATATACTTCGTTTTCGGCTTATCCATCTGCCAAAACAGAATTGAGTTATTTCAATTTTATATTGAAGATTTCTTCAACAACTTTGCATTTGAAATTGTTTAGCTGTACAACAGAAAAAATCGATCATAAAATTAATGATAGAACTATTAAGACTTCAATATAAATGTATATATACGCGCTATCGTAGGAAGATCGAGCCATGTTTCACGCGAGTACCTTGCAACGTCCCTTATTTTAAATTTCTAAGCATGTATTTCTACTATTTCACCTGATTTATTCACAAATTAATAAATCAAGAAATTCTCCTGTTCAGCACTGCATATACTGGCAAAATATTTGCGTATTTAATTCCACTTTGCCTTGTTAGGAATTAAGGACCAGAGAACTATTGCAACTCTAAAATGAGTGGCAATCAGAAAAGTGTTTACTTAACACTCGACAATGTGATGATTTTTACTTTCGTTAAATTCGTCGTAGTACCGAGTACTATCCGTATGCGTATTATTTTGCTCAAACTGTCCCAATTTTCCCCTTGAATTGCGTCCATAATTAAGCTCAGGCAAGCTGAAAATATTTTCAGCTATCGCCAAAGAGGGCACTCGAGTGAAAAATCCTCGCTGCGAATGCCTTAATCTGCCGTTTGATGAGCGAAAACTTATAATCTAAGCACTTACACTGTAACTGGCCAACTGAGAGTTATTTAAAATGCACCGCATATGCACTTTAAGCTGAAACATTTGCTTCAATGAACTATGCCACAAATATGAAGTAAACCGAAATTGTGCCATTTATGTTTAAAACTGCAGCGCTGATAAGCAGCTATACAATTGCAGATTGGTGAAAATTGCTTTGAAATAGGCACCGTTGTAAGCAAAATATCAGGACTTTTCATCGATAACCCGATGAATGAAATAACATTATTAGAAAAACAAAAAATAAGATGCGGTTATTTCTGTCAATTTATACGATGGAAAGATATTTAGAAACTATAAAATAAGAAATAGTAATCCATTAAAAGTAGGCTACTTTACAACTTCCAAAATAAATCTAAATGAAATTTTGGCCAATGTTATTTTTATTGTTTTTCTCACTTTGCATTTTATTAATTGTTCAATTTCATATATGTGTTTTTTCTCCAAAAAGGATTCATTATTCAGTTTTCTGAATTGCATTGTTCAATTTATTACTTTTCTCACTATGCATTTTATAAATCGTTAAAGATCATAAGCTTTTTCTTCCAAGATGGATTTCCTTTTCAGTTTTCGGAAATGTGTGGCTCAGTAATGAAAATTTCACTTTCATAAATCCCTTTTAAAAGGTAGATAAACCTTATAATTACAGCGTTAGTATTTTTTTCTGATATATTACATATTACACCCCGCTTCAGAAGAGAAACTACTCAAAAATCTCCAATTCCTGGGATTCGGTTTTAATTAAGTCAAGTAAAATGAGCTATTCATTAAAAACCGAAATCATCTTAGTTAACCATAGTTTCGGCTAAATCACAGCATTGCCACTTTATATTTTAACATGCATTAGAACTTGCTTAATCTCAAAGTGAAAAAAGGTTGAGATGAGTCCCTTAATCTGAAACGGGGTGAAATATGTGAGGGATACTCGTAGCCTGTATTTATCCTTTCTATGTTAGATAATCCTAAATTACGATTTTATTGCTTCGAAATTTCTTCTTGTTTTATTCATCCCTACTCCTACTTGTAAATACATGTCGAATCATTTCATTGCCGACGATTTTCCGCGGAAAAAAAATATTTTCTCTCAGACGAGCTTATAGGAAAACGTGTGTAGCGATTTTTGATGACGATAAGGTTGTTAAAAACAAATTGAAAGTCAGTTTGCCCTATTTTAAGCATAAAATCCCAACAGTATAAAGTCGAACTGTTATTTTCTCCATAATCTTAGCATATAGCTGCAATATATGAAGTGGGGGGGGGTGTTAAGGGACCTCGGAATTAGTAAGCCCTTGCTTTCCACATTTGCCATAGGCTTTGGAAGGCGCACGAAATTCATTACGACGGAAAAAATAATGAAAAATATCACCGTGGGTTCTCGGGGATTTCAGGGGCTTCACGTTGCCTGCTCTATAACAGCGGAGTGAAAAATCACTGAGATTATTTAGCTGGCACCCGATTTTTCTTCGTTGCATATCAGCATCTTTGCTACGGGCTTCTACGTGGACCCAATTTTCCTTAGTAATTGCTAGCTGCGAGTCTGCGACTCTCGTAGTTTGCTACGTGGGGCATAGCGAATTCATCACAGGATTGTTTCACTAACCTTTTAATATGACATGCAAAAGCAACTCGGTATACACTGGACGTGCAAGGGTGTGGACGGAATATAAAATTGTTACGAAAAAAAATTGACATTGCGAAGCTTTAACCTGCGGATATTTAGATAAATTTTCAATTAGTCATGCAATAAAACGGCACGAGATTAGTATGCAAATGAAGGCCATCGCGAGTGCTGTACTGGTCGTTAGGTCAGATTTGTAACGTGTGAATTACACTGCACATTTTCAGCTTACGCGCCCGTAAACCTGTGGACTAAGCGTTATCCGAAACTGCCACTGCATATGTTGCTGAGTTTATGTATGCATTTTCTGCATAGATTGCCGGTTTTGAATATATATTTACTGCGTGAATGTTTCGACAAATTGAGCATGGGCAATTGCTTTTTCAAGTTTGAATATTACATTATGTATTAAGGAGATCCTGAAGTCAGTACTCGCGATGATAATTTTTTTAATTCTAGTTATGCTTTAATGATTTAATATACTCTTAAAATTAGGTTTCGCTCTGTAAATGTTGATTTGTGATATGAAGTGAAATCTTCCCTTATACATGTACAGGTTATTAAAAAAGAATCATAGGGTTTTAAAAAGAAAAATTTTGGAAAGTATTACAGATAACAATAGTAAATGAGACATGAAAAAAATTGAAAATGTCCAAGTTTTTAATCATACCATCACACATGTTCAATGTGAGATCCTTGCGTCACACGACACACATTTATAAGGTTGTCCAGTTCAGCCCATACACGCCGAAACGTGTCCCTGTCAATGACATTCGAGCACTCGAGCTCACAAAACGCTTTCTGCTGCATAGCCGCCATTTTGGATACTGAGTTCGTGCTGCCACCAGTTTGCAAGCGCGCATTTTAAACTTGGACTTTTCTCCTTTTGCTTGTGTCATTTACTATTTTATCTGTAATGCTTAGCAAAATATATATTTTTAAACCCACGATGATTTTTTTTGTAATAATCGAAATTGATGAAATTTTTAAATAAGTTGCATGGAATTCAAGCTTTTTAGCCGAACAAATTCTACATTGAGGAAATTCAGTTTTGTATATATTCATTCGTTAAAAAAAAAACAAAAAAAAACAAGCCGTGTGGGAATTGTATTCAGTGCGCGTTTAAACTTGTCGCAGTGTCGTCACTTCCACGTTTCATATATGGAATGATTTCTTTGGAAATCTCGTCAAGATATGGACTCTTCTTCGTGCATGAATTTAAAGTATGCATCATGGTAATATGCCAGTAAAATGCAAGTTAAGCGTGGAGATGCTCAACGATTGGGACTCTCTTTCTAAACTGAATACATTATAGTTTCTAGCGTTAAAAATTGATTCATGTTTTAAGAATTGGACCCGTAATGGCCTTCGTTTCTTATGATGTAGTCAAACGTGGAAGTTTATTACCGTAAGATAAAAGTCTGAGATTTCCATGCAGACTATTTCCCTGGGTTCTACGGGGCCATTTTCCGGTATCGAAACACGTATTTGAAATTGAACAAGAAATAAAATCACGGGAAATGTAAAATGTGCTCTCATCCTTATTCGCTTTGCATAACCCCAAGAGCTAAAAATGAAATCCCCGAAGGACTCGACCTGCTTCCAAATATTCACATTAAATTCGACATTTTTTTCCCGAGTTTATTTTATAAGGAACCCGCGGAAATGTCTTGTTTTCAAATAGTGTTTCGTTGCAGTGCCGTTGGACATTGTGTAATGTGGCGCTCACTATTCAAAATTTCCATGCTGATCTGCGCGCATTTCTGCAAATGTCTGTTTCAATTTCTTTATGCATTATTGACATACAAAGTGAGTCTAAGAATGTGTTCGGTCTATTTTTTATGGGTGTGCTGCGAAATAAGTTTCGGAGATGGTAATTTAATGGAACATTTGAAAAGGTCGCTGCCGTTGTTTTCAGTGGTTATTAAAATTGATGTTAATCTATATTAAAGTGCTGTAAATTTGCACGCGTTTTGGTCAATAGTTTGGCCATTTGAAATCTATTCTTTGCTTATTTTAAATGATATACTGTAATACTTGTACATCCCACCAAAAAGTCTTACAAAACTGTTGTTTTTTTGCTTTGAAACATTATGGGGGCTTTTTCTAATTAACTTTTACTTTGTTCGTCACATTGTTCACATTAAGATAAGATTAAAATCTGAGATGCTGGTAACTTTTGAGATTAAATTCGATAAAAATGAGGGCATGATAAGATTTTATTAGGCTAGGATATAGTAGGCGATCTTGGTTGGGGCCAATCGGTTCTAGACTTTTTTCGATAAGAATCCTTCAATTTCTCCATTTCATTTGATTGCAGGAAGCAGTTGCAATAAAAAGCAATAAATTAGTTTTTTATGTTTTAGGTTTTGGCGCCGGTGGTCATAAGGTGGGCTTAAAGATGGACCTGTAAAAAGATAAAGGTGCTCTTTTGCCAAATGAAATTGGAGGTTCGCTGTTAACTTGAACATTTGCTGCTTTATTGCGCGATTACAGTTCTTTATAACTGTAGGAGGATTTCTTTAACATGAAAAACTTTCGAAAATTGTTAACATTTTTTTAAGTTAACCGTTGAGATTTTAAGTTGCGTTCGTTGCACCTTAGCTATGCATATCACGGTTTCAATTCTTTGGTAGGATTACTGTACCATACGAGGCAAAATCCTGGTTTGATATAAAGCAATGAGATTGCTGTTGAAATAATAGAATCGTAGTTTAGATATTCCGTATATAGTTGAACCTCCCATTTGCTATTCAAAGCAAAATCTGTACAAGACTGCCAATTTTTAAAGAGTTAATGTACGAGCAGCAAGTATCTTCCTTTTGTCTCCAACACTTATACACAAACCGCATTTTGGTTCTTTCAAATACACTCTAAAGAAAAGGTATGGCAAATAGAACCTTTTGAGGTTCTTTCCTTTGCTACACCAAAGAGTTACTTCGAAGAACCCCAGAAAAGGTTCTTTTTCAAGAACCTTCTGAAAGGTTCCAAATACACAGATAAGGTTCAATTCACTGCACCCTTTTAAAGGTTCCAAATACACTGAACCCTTTTAAGGATAATTTTTGAAAGGCAATTCTTTTTGGAATATTTCAGTTCACGAAATCCTGATCAGTATCATCCATTCCGAAGTAGGTTAGGCTGTTAGGCTGAACAGCTACAATAACCCAGCAATTTGAACTAAAACGTTCACATTTTGGAACAAACATCCAAATATAAGAAACGATTCGGTAATTAATTAAAATATGAATATGCATGTGTTTGTCCTGAAAATCTAATGCTAATTAGATGTACAATTACTATGGCATAGAGTAAAAATTGAAGTATTGGGCACAATAATTTGATCTTACTTAACCTAAAACGTTCAATTTACCGTGCCAATACATTTCAGTTTTTACTGTACACCGTAGCAGTTGTAATTCTATGATGATAGCAGATATTCAATCGGATAGCAATTCGTTTTTGCAACGAAAACATTGCAATGGAGTGAACTGAAATAATTAAAAAAAAATTACCTTAACATTGATTGTATTTTCGAAATCCAACTTCCTCAAGCGAACAGTTACGCATAAAAAGAAACTGCGCGCAACACTGAGAGTTTCTGGTTTTGGAATGTAGCTTTCACGTGGTGTGACATGCATTCCTGAAGAGGTTCCTCCAAGAACCTTTAGAACTATGGAACCTTCCTCGAAGGCCAGTAATGGTCATGTGGTCGCCATTTTTAGTAAATGTGCTTCGAAGCACCTTTTTGAAAAAAGGGGCGGAGTTTTTCCGAAGAACCTTAATTTTGTTCAAAGTGCACTGTAGCTTGCAGTCTTTACCGTATTAACGTGTTCTTGCGCGCAAATAAACTGCACAAAATCTTTGGTTTATTTATTCTTACATTTCCATAGTCTTTTTGGCCGCACCGATATTGGCTGGGCCTTAAGAGAAAATTTATTTAGAATATAACTATACGGGCTTCTCTGTTTCAGTTTCATTTTTCTACTGTATATAAGTAGATGTATCTATTTTTCGTAGACCGTTTTATTAAGTGGCAGCTCTCGATAGTGGCAAACATTGCTTGCCTGTCTTGCGTCTCGCTCGTACGCTGGCTTTTATCCTCCAAGTTCTTCGTTCTAATATTTCATTGATCTTATCCTGATTTCTGAATGCCTCGTGCATGGGAGCTACAGTAGATAGGCCGCAACAATGCTGGCATTAATATATATCTTTCTGCTTTATTGTTTCGTTCAAAGCTCAAGAATAGATTATTGCAATCTGAAAATCTGAATGACGTCTGGCACACACTCGAAACTCATCCCTGTGTTTACTTATATGTCGACATATTTTTCCCTCTCATTTTTTCCGGCACAGATTGCACTCATCAGTGCATCGCATATCCTCATTTTTTATAAGTTTCCTTCACCGTTGCCTTATTATATCATATTCCTCGGTATATATTACGTGACGCTATTTCCTCCGATATTTACGATATCAATGTCTGGGACGACTTTTCACTGCCATGGTCCGTTGAAACTCGAGACGAATATTGGAATGAACCGTCTTGAAAAAAGGTTTTTTGATAAGCTGCGTGGCAGGATTTTCTGAACTTGGATCTTGAATTTAAGGAGGTTTTTTTTTGAAGGACTTTTAACCTCATTCTTCTTTGCCGTAAACGCAGGCGCAGCTGGAGGACGTCGAGGAAACGAGCTCGAGTGTGATGAGCTCTCAGTCATGAAGCACTCTGAATGTTAAGACGTTTCTCCACTGTGATGGAGTGCAGATAAAATAAGCTAAGATGTCGACTTATTAAGCAACCTGCTTTAATGCCTCCGTTTTCGAGCATTCCCGTAACCTTGACATGGCCTCGTATTGGGTTGGTACCACTGGGTGGTCTAGCGACATCCGGTTATCGTCGTTTTATTTGTTCTGAGAACTTTGTACCAGGGCCAAAGACCTCTGCTTTGCTGTACAGTAAATTATTGTCTGTACTATAGCTTCGACCCTACATTATAGTATAAACACTATTTTAATATGTTCTAGGTTTGACAATGTTGCGTTAAGGAAATCCTTCCGGTACAATTCTTCATTTAGAAAAGCATGGGTCGATTTTTAATCATTTTTATAATGTTTTAGTAAGAACATTCATTCACCAACATTTGTGCACGAATTAAAATAACAACGAGTAAATTTTAATTCAATTCAGTTTTTTTTTTTCAGTTTTAATTTCCACAGATTTAAAAAAAACGAATAGTATTCGTAGTCTATAGTTACTGGAATGTTTACGAATCTTTTAAATCTCATGCATTCCAAAAAGGATTCTTACTCCTTGGTATCCTCATTTGTGCCTCTTCCATTCGACGAATTCCACTTTATCATAGACTTAAAAATAAGTCCGGTACGCGCATTTCACGTAGTCCGGGAGAAGATTAATGAATGGTAACAGTGAGTTTATGCAATGGGACGTTGAGACTGTCCACGATCCAGATCTGGTCAATCTGGAAGAAGGCCTCATTAGTCGTCTTCATGTAGCTAACCATGCGACTGACCAGTTTGGACAGATCTAGGCTGAACTAAGTCCTCCGATCCATTCACGGTCCTGTCACGAAAACTTGTCGGTACAATCATTCCTGAGCAACCCCTTCACCCGTATACCCCCCCCCCCCACTTCCCCACTCACCCAATGGCGCTCGCCGTGCACATATTTCAGAAGCGCTTGAACTTGCCTCGCATACCAACTAGCCTCCTCGTAGAATTTTTTAAATTAAAGAATCGCCTAAAAACCTCGAAAATCCAATGATGAATTTGGTGTTTTTAATGAATTTCTCGGTGGAAACGGGATGTTTGATTTGGGCATGGGCAATTTTTCACGAGGGTCGTGGCGCCGCTGTCTAAATTACACGTATGTCATGGCCCCCTAATGCCTTATCTATCGATTACGTTTTAAACCCTATATTTTGTAATATATTGGCCTAGCGTCTGGGCGCAGGACCCCACATTTGATTGACCAGTCGAATGCAATCCCTGCGCAGCCTCGCTCTTAATTGCTTTTAGATCAATGACGGGAGGGCGTCTGCTTAATACGGAGGTGTTATCCCAATCCCCCCCCCCTTATTTTTCAACCCCTGCATTTTATGTTATCCCCCTTCGCCTCACCCTTCGTTTCAAAATATGACTTTTCTAATGCAAATAACTGCAACGGTAAATGATGGACATGGCATGTGTCCGTAATTATGAACCCCGCGCCCTAGCAAACATCGGAAATGGGTGAGGTGGATGGGCCAGCAGTTCAACATTTGAGGCGCTCATTTTTTTATCGTGATTTGAAGATCTAATGTATGAAAAAGTAGGCTGGCCAGAGCCTCGAGATGACTCCTTTCATTTTTTTTCAATCTCATTATTCAACTCCTTTTGCTTAGAAGCATCAAAGGAGTATCATTAATCTGAACTCGAATATGTCACACGTACATGATTTCTATCTGAAATCATGTTTTTTGTGCTGAAAAAAATGTTCAGAAAGTCGGTGTTACAGTGACTCAAGCCCTTCTTCCGCAAACCTCTCCTTCCCCCTACCCACGCTATTCTAAATCGAGTGGAAAAAATGCACTCAAAGATCGGGTGCGCCATTCCCGGATTTGAGATTTGATCGCTGACTACCAGTTAAATCCCCGTTAACGAAATGACCCTGTTCGAAATTCCGTTTTTGTTGCCTTATCCAGTCGTAGGATGGCGCCACGATCTACAACCGGTGTAATGGTCTCTGCTATTATGAAACGATTAGTTCGTCAAACTTTCGTCGTTTTTATGCTGTTATTATTTGCTTCATGAATTTTTCCATACTAAAAGCGCGTGTTTGTTGAAAAGATGTTTTGGTTTCAAACCTACGCGCTGGTAATTTCATCCTACCTGCTCAACTATGATGCGCGCTAATTAATATGAACCGCAAAATGCACGCAGATTCCGGAAGCTCGAGCTTCATAAGCCCGCTTAATTTCAACTCGTAAGTGAAGATGTCAAGAATGTCAAGATTGCGATGTTGCCTGTATAAGCTTTCCGAATAAGCCCTGTTTATCCCTAGCAAATTTTCTGGCAGGGAACGAAATTATTTTTGCACAAAAGAGACGTAATCAAACGGGTTGATAAGGCACGGATGCCTCTTTAGTTTAACAAAACTTCAATTACTCTTACACGAGTACAAATTCGACTTTATTCTTATGAATAGACTTATCCGAGTTGCACCATTCTTTATTTAGGGCATTTCGACGTGCAAACCGGGGTTTAACAATGGAAAAAAGGCTGATTAAAAGCCGTTTTAATTGCCGATTGCTAATCGGGGATGGTGCAGCCGGCTTCAATGCGTGGGACGGTACTCGTTATCTCTGGAGCTTCCGGTTAAATATTAAACAGGCGGAACCCTAATTATAGATGCAACTGCATAATGATGATTAGTCTGCCTTACGACAATGCTCCTTGGCCCCTATGTTAAGGGAAGCATCCTTTATAATTACTACTGCCATGGCCCTAGCGGCGAATTTTAATGATTTTTCCAGCACAAAAGCTGGCATCCATCAGACCTCTCTAAATATGCCCCCGAATGGAAGAATTAATGAGAGTCCACCCCCTTCCCTTTACCCCCTTACAAACACCTCCAATACCAATCATCTCGCTATCCTTTTTATGAAGAGGGGGTTTGCTGTTAGAAGATGCTACGAAATGGATCTGGACTTAACAGGGCTCACCCCAGCTACCCCACCATCACGCCATGCCCCCATCAACTTCCTGTAGGAATATACTTTTTATCCCTTCGTCTGCGTTAGGTCCAATGGCCCTTATAAGCCGACATTAAGCCAAACTTCAATTTCGATAAAAGCCCCTTCTTGTAATTCCCCACATTGTCCCTTATTCTGTACTTAACAACTCACTTAACAAATTCTGCAATTACCCCCTTCATATGCCCATTTATAGTAGGCCTATGTCCGAGAAATAAAACTGTCACAAAATGGTACCACTATAGACCCTTTCAAAATCTCAATATAATGTTAGTTTGCCATGGCACTAACCTGGAATACTTGACACATTGTACTAGAAAATATCCATAACATATATAAGGTGTGCTTGATATGCTTGCTTATAGAGAAACTCAAGTGAAGAAGTGCCGTGATCAAACATTCGACGTTTGGACATATCAAGCCTTATAAAGGCAACTCCATTCATACTGGATCATTCATTATTCTTTAAAAAATTCGTTTATCAAGGGATTAAATATGTGGTATCCACTTGTACTGTACTGTATGTCTGCACATTGGACCTTATATACATGTACATGTAAGTGTCCATGAATAGGTTCTGTTTCAAGTGCGTCTTATACTCAGAAAAAATGATATAGTGATGATGCTCAGACCTCTTTTCTATAGAAAATGCTTTTACTTGCATTTTTTTTTGGTCTTTCATGAGTTGGCTCAGCTTATTCACACTTCTCATTATGCCCCTTTCTGCCAGTAATTCCCATATTCAATCCATTGTCCCTTTCCCATATTCAAGTCACTTATGACAGATTCTGCAATTATCCCCTATAGTTTCCCATTTAGAATCAACCCCCTGTATTCCCAATTTGAATATACTGTAGTTTCTCGCGTTGCTGAAATTGCTCCCATTTCGCACTTATTGCTAATTTGCTCGCCAATTTCTCCCACTTCTATTGCTCGGTACTTATATCAAGTACGCGGCGCATATTTTCCGCAACCAATTAACCTTTTTCTCTAAAACGAGCCCCATTGTGCCCGTGTGGTATAAATTATTAGAAGTGGAGCCGTGTTCATCTAGTGTGATATTTATATTTGGCATTTTTTGCACACATTTCTCCTTCGCTTTTTCGTAGTAAGCTATTCAGTTTATCATCATTTAATGCTGTAGGCCTACGCCGTATGCATTTTTTCATCTCCATTCTCATCTTTCCAGGGAGAAATTGCAATTTATTTCTCGCAGAATTTCCCCTTAGTCTGCTTTATGCGACTATAGAGGTTCACCTATTGACTCTTGCAGTACTCATTGGCATATTCAATTTAGTTTTTGATTAATAGTTGACAAAGATAATGCAAATGAAGCCAGTATTTGCATACAAAAAATCTTTGTTTACAAGCCTTTTCTAGTGACGTTATCATTGCCACAGCTGTCGAGGGATGACTTTTTATAATGCAAATCCATCAATAGACCGTAGAAAGAAATGTATTTTTCTAAACTTTAAAAAAATTAATGGCGTTTAACCCCTTACTGACTTTAGTTAACTATGGCACGCGGTAGGAGAGTTTATCTGCCATTTGAAGTTTAGGAAATAAAATCATGATGTGATTTAAAAGATAGCTTTGCTGAATAGCCTAGATGTATGGCCTGTTTGCCTACCTTTAGGGGATTCAGTACAGTACAATGTATATTTGATTAGGTCTACTGGTCTTGAATTTGTTAATAAATTTAATGATTCTATTTGATTTTCTCTGAGTAAATCTGGTAGTTTAAACATTCTTACAGCGTGATGGGTAGTTATTATTATTTTATATTTGCCTTTATTAAATAGTACTGTAGATTTGCATTTGCAATGCATGTAGCCTACATGTAATTTACATGTATGCGTACGTATCTGAAACTTTCTACTACAAAATAAAAATTGATAAGAAATTTCCGTAAATAAATTGATTACTTTTTAGCAAGGGAACTACTAAGCCATATACAATGCACGATACACTTATATATAGTCGTGATATAGGTTTAGGACATAATATTTCCGACCAAATCCCATCACTTCAACTCAGCGTCGTAAATAGCTTCATCCTTATTAATTTGAAAATTCCTCTTGATTTCCTCGAGGAAGTGGTTTTCTTAATGACATACATGTACTGTATTTGCATGCTTGTGGCATTGACGTTTTCAAGCATTTTAATCCAGATTTTATATTCCCTCTAAACCGAAAAAGTGTCTAGATTGATGTTAACATCAGTTTCATACAGTAGTTGGATATTTCTCATTTAGTGAAGAAACTAAATGAGTGAGATATTTATTATTTTGCCTAAATATTACCATTCAACACATCTTGCATCCTACTTTGACCTTCATAAAAATGGGCATATCGTGTTGCGATGTTCATTCTAGGTAACTTTAGATGCGGTATATATTACATATAGGTCTTCAAGGTATATGATACCCAATGTTACAGATTACTACCACACATGTGTCTATCCTACATTGTCTGGATACTACGACCATTATACTCCGCAACCTTTGTACACTTCAAGGAAGATTTCATTCGAGTTACTCCGATCCAGCGGTCATTCACATCGATATGTCCAATGTTGTCCGAATGAAGTGACCAACGTAATAAGGAAAGATTCCGTGGAAGTTCGCGCTATAACGGAGTTCGGATCGCCATTTTGTCGGTGCAACGCCATTTTCCTCCGCATGATTTTATTTCCTCGCCATTTTCTACGTCTTCCATTCTCTTTGTGCCCAAGCATATGCGCTCGTTGCCCTTCCATTTCACTCTCCAACTCGGATGTCGGCGTTTCCACCTCCCAACTTGTATCCCCTCTGGAGATTTTAAGTTGGAGATAAAGCGCTTCGCCTGGCCGATTCGATCAAGTTTTACTTCGCCGATCTAGCCAATGTGTCCCATAGGGGTTTCCCCCTACGCCGCGCTCACACAGCCGCTGCTTTCGCTTACCTATTTCTTGTTGGCAATGGGCCCAGATAACAAAGATAATTACGGTTTGTTGCTCCGTTACGTCCCGCGTTGTTTCCCCCCACCTCATCTCATCTATTTCATCCCCATCAAACATGTTTTCTCGCTTTTCTATACGGGCCACGACCGGGGGGTGGCGAAGATGGGGGTAAGGGGGTAGAACCCGGCGTGTTTTGTACCTTTTTGCCTCACCAGAGCCACCGCTAAATTAATCCTGGGTGTCTCAACGCGCCGTAATTGCCCTCCTTCATTAATAAAGGAATATAAAATTTTCTTTATACCCTAATTGAAATTACCGTGGAGAGTTGCAGAGGCACAGGGAGGAGCGCCGTTCGAGCCTCCGTCAACTTTTTTGTTGTATTTGGTCGATGAATAGCCAGGCTTGTCACGGTGCTAGAGTACACGTACGCATTTGGTTTTTATTTCCCTCACGTCATTTAACCGTGGCATTGTTATCTGTCATAAAAACTATAGTTGCCTGATTACCTGATTACCGAGTTCGACCATACTCTCCGAAAATTCCACAACCGCCATTGTAGGTGTGGCAACATTTTCTGCACAGACGTCGTAGTACATTTCCTAACTTAGCTCGGACATATTTTCAGATTACGATCCGTTGTGAAGTGTTTTTGGAGGGTTAATGTCGATGGTGTTCCTGATGGTGACCATGCTCAAGGTCAATACTTGATACATGTATATCAACAAATCAAATGATGATATTATGCATCAGACGTCTACTATAGCCTGGTTAGCTTATTATTTATACTGTAAAGGACAGTGTAAGTCATAAAGCAGTGATGGCTGAAATGATCAGTAATCACATCAATTTCCCTTCGTTATCTTCAATTTTAATTGAAATGCGATTTTAGGAAATAGTGCCTCCTGCACTCTGAAAAGAAGCACTCGAAACCCCCATTTCCCTGCTATTTTTCTTCGTGCGAGTGTATATAAAGTTCATAACGAGCAGCTTCTGTTTCAGTGAATTTCGGATATAGCGAACTTTCCAAAAAATTTCCAAAACGTAATAATATGAATTCAGTCAACAAACTTGGCAGGGTATGATGGGACCCTGCCAGATATATTATATTTTCGCTCGACTGCCCGCCTATGCATTTTTCATCTTTTTTCGTCCCCTATCCCAGTTCACCCCCAGAATCCACTCGTACCGTGAATTTCTCCAGTTTTCATCTTGAACCTTCTTCCTTTTACCACCATGGATATTCATCATCACGGATGACGTAATGCTTTATTTCTCACCTATTTCTTCCTCTTCATTTCAGCCTCATTTTCCTCCCTTTTCTCTTTCTCTCTCCCTTATTTCTCGTCCTATTTCTATCTCTCTCTCTTATCAGTCTTCGGAGTCACATTTAGCATTCATGAATACAAACGACCGAGAAATTGTGCCAGTTGGTGCTGGCGCAATCTCCCTGCTTTTCTTGGAGGGCCCAACTCGGAACATCTCCTCGCTTATTTCCATTGTTGGTAGGATATCTCCCTGGCGAACAAAGTATCAACAGTCAGCGTGAGCGCATTGATATTGGGAGCGAAATTTAAATATCGAAATATGCATGGTCTGCTCGGTAATTGCCTGCATCTGACGTTATTTTTCCAAAACAAAATTGCATCTGCGCTGCATTTTTGATCAATAATTCAGCCTGTTGGAAGAGGCATACCCTATTGAAATCCGACTGATGTCTGAATTGCTTCACCATTGCTGGAATCCATTACACTGGCTATGCCTATTGATGCAAGGCTGGTTTTCACTTTTTCCATCGGAATTTTTAAGTTACTTCCTGTTGTCTTGGAGGAAATTGAATTCACTCGTTAACTATTCGTTTAACACCAAGTTGTAGAATAATGGAAGAAAGCCCGCCCACTACTGTCTGGATTTTGGAAGTGCGATACATAATACATGTAGAAGAATATTTCCTCGATTTAAGCTAGGAAAAACTTAATAAATGTTTGTAAATCTAAAACTTTAAAAACCATCTATGAAAAAACTGTGTACTGGATTTTTATCAAATAGAATTACGAGCTACAGTAGTTAGTGATCGATTGCAGATAATGCTATTATTGAAAATTCAGCTCTATGAGAAGTTTCGAACATGGCATCATAGATGTACATTGAGTGTTTTGCAATACCTATTGATTGTTGGGGTTAATTGTAGCTCTACGAACCTCTAAAGGGTGCGAAATTAAGGCGTTAATTTTGTTTTAAATGTTCATAATGCACGAATGCCAAACGTTTTTTTTTTTTTTTTTGCGAAATTGTTTATTTATGTTTAGAAACTGGAAAAAACATTCTGTCAAATTTAAAAGCGGTGTATCGTTTGTGATGTCGCTACTTAATGGTGTTCGGTTGCTTATGTTAAGTCAGTCATTAGGCAACTCGTGTGTTTTGTCATCTGTACATGTTTTGTAATGAATAGAAGTTTTCGTGTACATAGCCTGAGGTTCCGTGAATAGGTTCTTCTGCTCATTAGACAATCATCGATTTTTGTTTCCCTTTTTATCAATATTCCCGACGAGGCTTTTCAAAGAAAAATCTCTCCCTTCCAGTTCACGCCTCAATTTCCATCTTTTTAGCGGAAAAATTCGATAGACGAACCTCCAGTTGTTGGGCTCTGAGGGGAACTTTAAAATGCCCTCACGGGGCAAGGGTGCCCATGATATAGAACAAAGAAAAGATTTTAAAATTTTTGCTAAACCCTGACGGCGTACTTGCAGATGCCACAATTACCATTTTCCACAGGATTCTCCACTTTCCTTCCAAATTTTACCCCATCAACAATAGGCTGACTTTAAAATGACGATAGATTTAAAAGGAATTACTAAATTAGACAAGTGCATGTGTAATGCTTGTTCAGGCAGTGGTCAGAAGAATGCTGTATGGAAAGTTTGTCTTCAGCCAACATGAGAGGTTTCCGAGATATCTAAATCTGATATTTTCAATTTTTTGATGTACTTGGTTAACAAATCCAATAAATACTTTCATTTGAGAAATTAATACCTACCATATGACACAGGGTTGGACGTGGTTTTAATTACAAGTATTTAATCATTCATTTTTTATTCAAACGATGAACAATTATTGAACATCAACTTTTCACCGAATTACTCTCCTTGAGGAAAATGCATAATATGGGTACTCAGAGAGGCGTTAAATTGTGCTAGATTTGGGTACAATTCAGCGATTATGACAAATCTGCGACATTTATTTTGAAGAGCCAAGCCACGTGACCAAACCCTGAATAACGAATTGCCAAGGTTCATTCCGAGGACCGCCGCAGAGCTCAATGTTTTCTCCATCGTTTGATTTTTCGATTCAAGGAATCGGAATGAACCTTGGCAATTCGTTATACCAATGAATATTCAGGATTTGGTCACGTGGCTTGGCTCTTCAAAAT
>JAQGAO010003244.1:0-17477 GCA_034697705.1 Ommatoiulus sabulosus | reverse complement strand
TGTCAATGTATTCTTTTCATGCTTCCTGTATTCTGTGTATCATCTAATGTAATTATGATGCTAATAGCCACATATATAGAGCTTTTTGTTATGTATATTTTCATAAATCTGAAATATCCCTAGACACTGTTGATGTGTGTATAATGTAAGATAACTGCAAAAAAACTTTGATACGTCGCAAACTCCCCCAAACAAGGAGTCCAAGACTGGGAGCCAAGGTTTAATAAAGCGAAACATATCATACAACGAAAAATAGGGATACGAGTGGGGGGCTGGGTACCAAAGTTCCCCCAAAACTAAATAAACATAACAATGATACCACTATAAGGTTTGACTCAAAAAAAGTGTGCAAAGGCACAAAATCTTTGGTGATACTTGTAAATAAAACAAAAATATAAAAGCGAGCACGGGGAGCAAAAAGCCAAATCAGATAAATCAGATAAATCAGATATAAATGGAAACAACACAAGTATGCTCACCCGTGAGAGTATGGGATTACTCTGTAAGATCCCAAGCAAAGACATCGAAAAGAGCCTGGTCAAAAGGCAAATCCTTGAGGTTTATGTCGAAATTACCAAGGGATGCGTCCAAAAAATCGGGACGACGCGTAGGGCGCGGCAACGCGAACTCGGACGCAGGAGGTGATCATTGGGTGATATGACCGACGAGAAATGGGGGAGATGTACGTACTATCATGCTGGCGGACGCCTCCCGACGACTCGTGTTGACCGATGTCTGCGGGTTTAAAATCAGGCGTTATAGGCGAGGTAGCCAAAGGTGGATGCACAAATAACGGTCCGAACAAGTCGCCGAGGGATCGGGCGTCTGAGGCAGAGGCCGAAATCCCCGAAAATGTGTGAAAGCTGCCCGCCGAGCGATCCGCATTAAACTTAACGGGTAGGGTAATGGGACGCAAGGCGGGGGCTTGAAGTGCGAGATTCGCGGTATTAAAATCGATGCTTGGAGCCGTTAAGGTTGTTGAACCAACAGACAATGGAGGTGCGATCGCGCTGTCTGCTGACGAATTTTGAAATGGATTACCTGGGGATGGATCAGGTGACGCAATCGTGATCGCGTCTCCATTGTCCGGAGTGTCGCAGCCTCGATAAACGGTGATATGCGTGTCACTCGCAGCCACCGTAGTTGGGGCTGTATTTTCGTTGGCTGAAAAAAAGGAGCGGATACGCGATCAGCTGTGGAAACATTCTGAAATTGACTCGCGGGATTCATTATCGGCAGCCGAATATGATTCGGATATCCCGGGGGTGGAATATGCGGCGAAAACATCGGAATATTAGGCGTGCAATTTGGGTGCATAAGGTGCGCGAATTCCTGCAGAAAATACAACGCCGAAACGCGGGCTGTTAGCAAGGCATAAGCAGTGCTGGAATCAAATCCGCTTTGATAAAAGTTTGCCCAAAACCATGGGGCAGGGGCTGTGGACGAGGTCCTTAATGCCATGAATTGATGCACTTGTGGATGGTCAACTGGATACTGTGGCGGAACACCAACAGTGTTCCGCCACAGATACCCATCTACGTTCGGATTGTGGATGGGTAAACCGCTAGCATGGGTTGATATATCAGGTGATGAGGTCGGATTGCTAAAGTCCATCCCTGAGGTCACAATAATGGAGGCGGGAGACGCGTGTTGCATTGGCCTCATGTTGCTAGACAGTTGACATTTGACAGTGTTGAGATGGCAAAACAATTCACTTTTCTTGAGCATAAAACCACTTAAACAGAATACATTAATACTCACTACAAATGGCGTTACAATAGCTCGCGATTTTCGAACCTTGATGCCAAAAATCCTCAGTTTTAAACCCTTTTCGAACTTTTTTTGTATGGATTGTTGAGACAAAATGGCACCAAGTGTGTTGTCTTAGTGTGGAATGACTCAACATGGTCTGATGTCTATTTTGTTTATATAAAGAGAGAGAGTGGAAAACCCAAGGGATGAGTGGAACAAATTTGACCATTGGCTAGAGGTTGTAAACTTTTATGTCTCCTGAACTTGCTCTCGAAATTTTGTCTAGCTCCCTTAGTTGCATTCCTTTTAGTGTCACCACATGTGCAAGGGTTATACACGTGTAGGACTGTACAGATAGACTTATGTCATGTTTTTTGAATTGCCTCCCATCCTATGTATTGGGAGTGTAACAGACGGTCTGACTCCCTCTTGCCCTTGGAAAACCTGGGGGCTCCAAAACTTTGTTTAGGTTAGGGAGAAATGCATGAATTAGTTTGTTCCTTTCAAAGAGTTGAGCTGCTTTAGCAGCTTTCCAGATAGGAAGTCTGAAAAATATGGTCAGGGTCAAACCCAGACATATCCAATTGATCTATTTCAGAAAAATGTTTTAAGGCTAATTTTCTAGCCATTGCTATCAGAGGTACCCTGTTAATAATACAAATGCCAAGGGGATAACATATGACTAGGAATAAAATACCAATTATAACCACATATATTGTAGGTAAAAAAATCCTTTGGCATGGTAGCTAGCATTGGCAGTAAAATAATACGATGCAGGTAAGGCAATTGGAGAAATATCATTTCAGGCTGTGAATATACTGTATACATGTATCCTCTAGGAGCAGCCTGAGAAGGCTGTTAAGTAATAATTACGGCAAAAAATAAAATGATATGATAGGATAAAAGCACCTACGCTGCATAAGTATGAATAATCGAGTTAGCAAGTGGCATGCATATTAAGGGTGCAAGCAAGAAACTTCGAAGGCATCGAAAAAAGCACCAAATCTTGACATCGATGAACCCTAGGGAGGGAATGCATGCTTCGAAAAAATTTTGTTTGAATAAAAAAAAATGATTTTAGTTTTTGTTTTAATTTGAGACCAAAATGTAGGAAATTTTCGAGAGGCAAACTGGACACTCACCTAGGGTTTTTCGTCGTCTAGATCCGGCTGAATACGGTTATCATCATCAGATGCAGCGTATAGGTCATATTCGAAACTGAGCGGAAGATGGTACACGAGTGCATCATCCTGAAATAAACGAAGCGAAAGTTCGTCATCCTCTCGAAGTATCGGACGATTGGAAGGCACTTGTAGCTCCAGGAAAGTGCGACCGGTGGTAGGAGAGGCGATGATAGGGATGGAACGATCGTCGTCCGTGGAAGACACGTTGTCCTCTATCAATGCTGGATTTTAGAGCCGGTGGGGTACCACGTCGTCATCATGTTTCGAATCGACGTCGGAACTTGATGACGACGACGACGACGCACTCACTGCCGCTGATTCTGTGGGGATATCCGCTTCTCTCTGGGTGATAGCAGGCGCAGGCACAAGGACAAGATGCAGCATGTACTGCAACTTGTCCTCAGAATGCGCACAATCCGCTACCGACGAACTGGGAACTGTAGACAAAGAAGCTCCTACGCCGACATCGGTTGATTCAGGAGTCGGATTTACAAGTTGCTGAAGTAGTGTGACAACGACGCTGTGTATTTGGGGTGTTGCCGGACCCTCCCGCACGATTGGTCCCTCCAGGGACTCGACCGTCACGGTAAGTTGTAGTGGTTTCAATGCGGCCGCGACGAGCGCGTCCCCGGGAGGGGCGTTTAACTGTGCGCCTGGGATTATTGTGGCTGATGTGTCTGGTATCACTGGGCGCAGCGCCTGTGCCGAAGCTTCACTGCCAAGCATGGGTGCGTAGACAGGCGGCGTGCCGATTTCCGAGGCATTTTCTCGTAGTAACGTGGAAATATCAGAAAATGCCGATAGTGATCCAGGTGTGGAATTTAAGTTGGCTGATAACCATGACGGATATCCAGTGTGAAATGTGCCGATCGCGAGTGTGGTGCGAGTGGTTTTGTGCAACACATACCTCACGCACCAATTGATCAATGCTTGTTCAAAAGGTGGTTGAGGTGCAACAGCAAAATGCTTAAGGAATGGAGTATATGTCATCGCCATTGGATTAGCTGTATTGGATACGGACATCATAGGAAGGTAGGAACCAATTTGACTTGTATCCATACTTTCGAGACCCAAACCAGTAGCATAGGTATTTCTAGGCGTTTCTGGCATATTGATCTGTTGATTCGAAAGAATTGGTTGAAATGGCACAGCTTCAGTCCAATTCGAGGCTGGAGTTTGAGTGTTGTGAACAGCAATAGAATCATCAGGCTCCATAGTTTGAGATGCTGGGTGGTCAATGTCAATTCCCTAGCAGAAAATCTGACACCATAAAATTGCAATCAAAAACACCATAAAACGCAATTTTTTCAGAATTAATGAATGCAATCTTTTTACCATTAACATCCATTTTTTGCCGTATTATGAAACCGATGATGGCGATAATAATAAAGTAAAATTGCAATTTTTTTTCAATATTTTTGCAATTTTTTTTCAATAAAATTGCAATTAAATGGTGAAATGATTTTAATTTAACGGTGGAATGATTGTGGAATTATAGCAATAATTGTAACATGAAAATTGACTTTTCTTTTGCAATTTTTTTGCAATATACATGCAAGTTTACTTTAAAAAAAATTGCAAAAAAACGTCAATTTCATGTTACCATTATTGCTATAATTCCCCAAACATTCCACCGTTAAATTGAAATCATTTCACCATTTAATTGCAGTTATTTTGTATTTACTACAAAATAATTGCAATTAAATAGTGAAATGATTTGAAGTCAATAGTTTAATGAATTAATAAAAACTACAACATCTACATTTCTTCCCATAGGAAAACTTGACATGCACATTCATAAAATGCCAATATTAAATCTTATAATAAATAGTAATGATATAAAGCGTAACACTTACCTTTAAACAATTCTTTCCCACTATGTGTTGACATCGATCATAGATGAAATTTAAAAATGAAAAGACTCATAAAACAAAATTACATTGTCACAAATTTTATTTTAAGTTTAAAAAATACAGCTTATCATTCATAAAACATTATGCCATGAGTAGACAAATTATTTCAGTAAGAGTACCAAATTGACAGGATGACAATTTATGTGTGAGGAACTGCAAACTTTTGATTCAAGTTCTATTTAAATTTTTCTGCATTTTTTAGCACAGGCAAGATTAAATATAGCATGACAAATAAAGGATAAAACTTCTTATTGTTTGTATCTATGAATGATGTAGAACATCAATCAACATTTCACAATTTGAAATTCATAGATGCTGAGATAGGCTAGCAACAATTCCTTTTGAACTTAAGACTATCATATTTCAGGGGCCACAAATTAGCAGATCGATTAATCGATCACACTGGTGGAGCCTGAAACCATACTCAAGTTGAATAGACAGGAATCTGAAGCATGCTATTTTAATTCCCAAAAATAAAGCAGTAACATGGCAAATATGAAAGAGAAGCAGCAATGAATTTCATCGAATGTCAAAGCAAAGTCTCAATATGCACCTTAAATTACATACATTTTAGGGATAAGACTAACATCACACCAAATGAAGCATTTTACCAGATCTGTTGCCATTGCAAGGAACGCGGGGAATGACCTGTTAAAAAATCCAATTATAGTCTAATCAATGTTGAATACATTAAATATGAAGCTGAGAAATACCTCGAAAGGGGTTGTGTTGTTTTTCCAGTTGCAAGGTCTATGTATATGTTCCCATCCTAATGATATATGATGCATATGGCGTTCATGAAGTAGGAACTGCAATTTCTTGTTCAAACCTAATTCCGACAGAAATTACTAATTACTAGAATTATATTAAATCACATATGTGAACAAAAAATAGGCCTAACAGATCTGCACAAAGTGAAGTAGTTGTAATCATACCTTCTCATTTCCAGATTTTCCATTATGCATATAATTACATCACTTTCGTATCAGCTTTGTTATTATTAATTGCTCCTGTTGGAATGCACATTTTTGGGGCATTGATCTCGTGTCTAGTGACAACACAACCTAACAGGAAAACAGCAATATATTAAACAGGATAATTAATACAGAGAAACAGGAAGGGATTTCACAATATCAAACCGGCATGCGTGTTTTCCATCATATAACGGTTAACTTAATTTTGAGCATTATTCAAAATTTTGTCATATATACTAGCTTTTATTTTTCAAAAAAAGGCAATCAAGGTTTAAAACATGCACACACAAAATCCAGCACCTTAAATTTTAAATAGGGCAAACATAGTCGATACAGCATGCATAATCGTTTAGGCTTATCGAGTTAACTCATAACGACCGGGGCATCCCACACGATAGCTATAACTCTTCGAATCGAAAAATATGTTTTATTGCGGCACTTACCATCGTATTGCTCGGCCTAGCTGTTCAGCCTGCATGGCTTTATACACGTTATCTTCCCTTTCTGCCATGCTCGAAGCGAAAATAAACTGGCGGATCTAAATCAGATAGACAATACAACCAAAATGGCCACAACCGCCAACTAGAAAAGTAGTCCCGGCGATGCGAGGGACTATTTGATGACGTCAGTCGGGTAACATTGCGCACGAGGGTGATCAGTCCTGCGAAGATGTAAATTTGCCAATGACGTACACTTTTAGTACGGGGAGGTTTTTAACCCCTAGTTTTTAAAATACATGTATCCTACCTTAGATATATTTTAGATAAATTTATTGTTCCATTCGCTTCAATCTTTAATCTCGGTCTTAATTTTTTTAGATAGTGTTGAAAAACGTTAAAAAATTATTTTTGTACTACTTTGCTTTCAATGATCCGTGTCTATAATGTTGTTGTAAATTTTTATCTTCTTTTTTACATATAGCAATTGACATTTATTGCACTTTATACACATTTTTTTATAATTTCATAATTTTAACTTTTGGCAAAAAATATGAAAAATAATGCAAAATTACTTCGACAAAATTACAGTAATATTGCAATTTAAGATTGCAATATTACTTTGAAATTAATGTTAATAAAATTGCATAAAAATTGCCCGATTACTTTAAAAAAATTGCAATATTTTTGCAATCTATGATTGCAATTTTTTCGCATTAAATTTGTTGCAATAAAATTGCAATTAATTGCAATCACTTCGAAATGATTGCAAAAAAATTGCAATTTTTAACGTTTTATGGTGACTGATTTTCTGCTGGGATCTCTCAACCTTTCCAACACTTTGAGGATGATTCGCGGTAGTAAAGATCTTTTTGATACCTAAAGACCAGCATTAATCCTGGAAAATAGTAGGAATAAAATTGCTTGTCCCTATCAGTTAATAAGGGTTTCACATAGACCATGTCTTGAGATGACTTCATTTCAAAACACTTTTGCGACTGTTTCAGCAGTTTGGATTGTAAGTGCAAAGGCTTCCACATTTTTTGCTAAATAGTCAGTGAATACAGCTATGAATTTGTTACTTTTTAATGTGGTGGGTAATAGTCCTAAAATGTCTAAGCCAACTTTTTCAAATGGTTGTTGCACAGGCTTCATTGGCTGTACATGTGCTTTACCAGTTAGTTTTGATTTTTCGTTGCATGAGTGACACGACTTACAATAGTTTTCCACATCACTGTTCATGCCTTCCCAAAAGTAAAATTGCTTTATTCAATCTAATGTTTTTTCTAATCCCATAGCCCTGCAGTTTTAGCATCATGTGCCTGAAATAAAACATTTTATTTTAAGCTGTTAGGGAAAACTATAAGTTTTTAAATTTCTTCTGACCTTCCCTTTCGGAGCGTTTTTTATTTTTTATATAAAGTTTGATTTGTGTCCAAATAAAATTTTTTTTTCGAAATTTTTTTAAACATATCCCCCTTCCCTTTTAGTAGTAGTTCAGTTATGTATGTTGCCAAAATTTTATCTTTTTGCTGCATTTCATTTATTAGTTTTGTACTAAAAGGTTCAAAAGGATTTTCTAACTCCAATTTTGCATATTCCGTTGTATTTTTCTGTTTTTTTCTTACTGGTGGTTAGAAGCACATGTTTTTCAAATGTTAAGGACACTAAACATTGATGATTACACTACCTGAATATTTAATGCTTTTTTATGTATAACCTCTCTGATAATTGTACAACTCCTGTAATTGCTTACTTTTTGTAAATGCATGCATGAAATATGTGGATTGACTGTACCTTACCAGGATAGCTGTAATTGGTACCAAGGTGCCCATTTTATTCTTTTTCCTAACTTGGAATAAAATTATTATTATTTTTATTATTATATGGGTGCACCGTGTCAGAATTTTCCACAAATTTAACAAGCTGGTCCTTTAAATTAAAAACCTCCATCATTCTTGGTGGTATTATTTTTGAAACCTTTATTCCCATCTTGATTTCCATTTCCCGGTTTGGTGGAAAATTTGCTATCATTGGAGATTTGAACGATAGCGCTCCCTCGAAGCACTTCTCCCTCTTGAATTGTTTCCCTTTTCCCCATCTTTAGCAGCACTAGATTTTCCAGTATCTTTACCTGTTATGGTCATCATTGCGATTTGTTTCTGTAGATTCTCCAAACCGATGGAAAAACTTTCTGCCATGGTCATGAACAAGGAAGCTTCTGTGACTTCATCCTTCCCTGTGAAAAAATTAAACTTACCCTTGTCAAAGATGAGTGTGCTCATTTTAATTAATGTTGCTTCTTCAATGTCTTTCTGTAATTTGCCAGAATTTTTCTCAATGACGTATTTCCCATATTTTGGCAAAAGACCAGACTGAAATTGTGCCAAAACATGCAATTTCTTCCTATCCGATAGTGTTTTTCCATATAGCTCAGCTGCTTTCTTCTGTAAACGATTTGCAAAAGCATGCACTTTTTCCTGTTGATCTTGCTTTATGTTTAAAAAATTTTAATAATGCGCTCGCACATCATCATATGAATGTGCATCCTCAAATTCTGGACTGTGATGCCAGAATAAAGCTGCTGAACCTTTAATTGTAGATTTTAGTACTGCTATTGCCAATTCATCATTCCACTTTACCAATTTCTTGACCTTGTCAAATGCTTTTAAAAAGGTTTCTAATTGCAACCGATCATCATTGGTGAACTCCGAAGTTATGTGTGCATAGCTGGAAGGTGGACAGCTTGCATATAGAGATCTAGCAGTAATTTGTCAAGGAAATGCTCCTTGGTATACCTCACGTGGAAGTATGTTTAAATTGGCCGTCATGACCGTCTTTCTGTCCTCTCCTACTCCTTAAATTTCCAAATACGGGAAATATACCCAAAATGTGATGTTGGTGTCCAGCATGACCAGACTGCTTAGTCCGATTTAATTTGTATAATGATCCCCCTGCCAAAGAATTGACTTGGTGCAAGAGCAATTTAATTTTTTTTAAATTTAAAGAAAAATTGATTTTTTTATTAACTTATTTCATATTTTAACAGTAAATTTGCATATGGTTGTTTGCAATGAAATCCAATTGCAGCTCAAACAACATTGATTTATTAAGACAGGTCGATAATTAGTTTGTCCTAGTTAGAAAAGTGATACATGTGAGAAAAACCATGTACTGTATTTCAAAATTTTATTTGTGGAGAAATTGTGAATGTCCACCATCTTGTTCTCAAAGGTCGCCATTTTTATTTTCCAATTCAAATAAAAGCGTGTTTCGACGCGACTTCGCTCTTGATTTTCATCAACCTGAGCATGGTTGATGCAACCATGCAACCCCCTTAAGTGCATCTTAAGGAATTCTTCGATATGGATAGTAGAATATTGTTAACCAGATCCTCCGTAAGCGACTCGGCGCCTCTAAGAAACTGGTGCTGATAGGTGCATGTTGGAAAAATTGGCTTTATGTCTTTGCTTTAGACCGTTGTTCAATCTCTCGAAGACTTTGACGCATGCTCTGGGCGTGAATGGCTCGACCATTTGATGCAGGCAAGATATCATGTTGTGCGTTATAGCACCAACCTTGACCAGAGTTGCATCCTCAGAGAAATATATCATCGCAATCGGGTTGTCGTGGATAAACGCCAGAACAAGCCTTTTGATGCGCAACCCATGACATAACTGTTCGCGACCGAACTTTACATAAAATTTACCCCTATAAATATGAAACCAGAACTTGACGAGGGTGGAGGGAACGAAAACATAGTCTTCTCTGCAAAGCCTGTTTTTTAAAAAGCTTGATAAATCGCATGGAAATGGAATCGTTGCCCCTAAGACGAATATATCTTCTTGGAGACAGTGATCACACGCCAACTCAAAACGATCCACGACTGATACGGCTTCATTGGCCAAGATGGCTCTGATACTCTTTGGCTGGTCCACCGTGCCATTCTGCATCAGAACTACTAACTCTAGATGCGCTAACTCCTTATTTATATATTAGTTCTGCATCTACTCCATGATCGGTAGGACCATTCGTCTCAATTGCCACTTCAGAGGTGATGGCAATGTCAAATTGTTGACAAGTTCTATGGCTCTCGATATAATTGTATTTTCATCTCTCGCTCAATTTGGCAGCAATCCTGCATTCTCCAGGATTTGTTGAATTATTATTGTTGTGATCAAACTTTGCAGGGATAAGTCCTTTGATCCATCATCGTAAATGCAGTCCATTGTGTCGAAGGCAGTCTGAAAAATGTTTTAAAAGCATTTCGTTGAAATACAAATTGGGATAAATATAAATAGATTCGATGAAACGAATTTTAAGAAATGTATCCGTAGTTTTTTTCATTATTTTCATAAAAATTACACTGCTTTAAAAAAAAAATTATACATTTATAAGAAAAAAATATTTTTATCTTTCATGCTTTTTTTGGAATAACTTACGTCTTTAGAAACTTGTTTTCAATATATTTCGAATATTTTTCTTAATATTTATATGTTTCAAATTAACAATTTTTTAAAATATAAAACAAGCAAACTTGTTTTTTTTAAAACTCCCGCCACAATTATTCATCAAATAATCATTCCTATTTTTGGAAGGTAATAGGATGACTAAATTGTAGCTAAATATGGATAAGTATAATTAAGAAATACACAGAAATTTGAGTTTAATGTCATTATTTAGAAAATGATATGATGAGAATACTGAATAATGTGCCAGTTTTAATCATATACTGTATTCAAATCTGTTTTTTTTTTTTTTTTTTAAGATTATGATTTAGAAATATTTTTAACTTTTTTTACTTTCAAATTGAATTTTTGTATACAGCTCTTACTAATGTCAGTATAGATCTACTGATGTTAGTACAGCTTACTGATGCTGAAACTGTTTTAACAACCACCATTTTAAGACAATTCTAAGAAGTAAGTCTGGATAGTACAGTGAATAAAGTGCTGGCCCCATAGATGGTAGGTTGCAGGATCGAATCCAGTAAGTTCCAAGAAAAATTTAGAAATTTACAGAGTCTATACATGTTATTTGCAGGATTCGAGCAGTAAACGTCTACAGCCTATTAATTAATTTTATTAATTTGATATTGCAGCCATACTGATATTAGTATAGCAATACTGATAACAGTATGATCTAATGATCAGTAGTTCCAAATATAAGCACAGTAGAGCTTACTAATATCAATATAGAAAACTATACTGGTCCTTCGACTAGGAAAGTTTTTAGGTGTAGATGAGTTTTATTATATTACATTGATTTATCACTTGAAATTCTAAGTCTCTGTTTTTTAAATGCTTAAAAATCAGTTTCAACCTCAAAATGGTAAATTTTCCGAACTGATTTCCAGGAGAAATTAGAACTTGCGGATTATAATTGTCAAGTTTTTAGGTGTTGACGAATATAATTTATCGATTTATCACTTAAAATTCTAAGTCTCTTTTTTTTCAAATGCTCAAAATCAGTTTCAAAGTCAGAATGGTAAATTTTCCGAACTGAATTCCAGGATAAATTAGAACTTGCGGATTATAATTGTCAAGTTTTTAGGTGTAGACGAGTAAAGTTCTTAAAAGTCAATTTTAAACTCGAAATGATAAAATGGTAAATTTTCTGAACTGATTTCCAGGATAAATTAGAACTTTCGGATTATAATTGCAGCTCAATTTCATTGGAATAAATTTGGAAATGCCATTTTTAATAATACTTTTAAATATTTCCCTGTTACAATAAACACTTTTTAGGGAAATATCTCCCATTTGTATGGACAGGTTAGTACCAACAAATTCCCTTAGACTATCTCAATCAGCCTTATGATACTGGCAGAACATCTTTCTGAGTATTATCATTTTCAAAGGTGTAAGATTGAACTTGGCAATAATTAACTGGTCGTGATCTCCCATGCCAGCTTTTGTATTGACATTTGAAGATGATTCAGGAGATTTGTGATTATCAGCTCAAGAAAATTACTTTCCCTAGTGGGCTTTTTATTTAATTGTTCAAAAGAGCAAGTTGCCAAGTATTCTAAAAACAATTTCAAATTAGCTGCATGTGCAGAGGAGGATACGTGGACATAGTTGTCTAATTAGTCTCTGCCAGAGTATAGTTAGTCACCTCTGATAATAATTGAGGGTTAGTATTTTCACTAAATACTAGATCAATTGACTTAAAGAATTCCTAGATTGGGTGGTAAAAAGAAAGAATTATCAATTTTCTACCATTTTTTTATTATGGTACTGCATGCCACTAATTCACAGTTAGTCTCCAGTTAGTTTTTCCTAACAGAAAAAAAATTATTGGAGTGGGCTATAAATACACCACCATAACCATCTTTTCTATCCCTCCTATAGATGGTGAAATTACTAGTAAAAACTTCTGCATTAATAACGATTTCATCAGTTAACCATGACTCGGATCCCAAAATAACGTCTGAGCCAAGTGATTCAATTGCCTCTGTAAATTGTAGGAATTTGTTTTTGATGCTCTGGCAATTTACAACCATTCCATTTAAACCATTAAGCTGCCTACTCCCTGCGGATGCATTTTGCGAAACATATAGCGCGAAAGCTTGGCAACTCGAAAATTTATTCCTTTTGTTCGAAAATTTGTAATATACGAATTCGGAATTCGTCTTAAACGAAGAAACTGACATTATTCGTCCATACCCCAGGACGGGGATTGGAAATGAGTTCGAATATATATAAGAAAATGGTTTCGGGAACGCGTGAATTATGGATGAAAATCCAATGTTTGTGCAACGTTTCAAAAACTGGAACTTGAATTTGTTGAACGACCACGTCCTACATGTACGTCGGAAAAAAACATACTTGTGGCCTATTCACATCGACCAAATCTGTACCATATACTAGTGACGTCACGTGCGGTGCGGAACTTCATAGCGTGACGTCACTCTGCACGTAAAAATACGCGTACCGGTTGGCGTTTAAAAAAAAAAAATCTATTTACTTCCCCAAAATAACGATTAAAATTGATCAGACGGGAAAAGTTGGATCAACTTCCACCGGTACGGATGCCGTTGCAAATAGCGTATAAACGTCACTTAGCCCCGCCTACTGTCATGTGCGCATGCGCGGTCACGCACGTGACGTAATTACGGTACGGATTTCGTCGATGCAAATAGGGCATAAGTTTATCCTTCCGTATGTTAGGAATAAGCACGATTAGAAAATGTGCATTAGGCCTACTAAATACCAGGTAACTTAAAAAGATGAGCATTTTTTTCACATGTTCAATTTGTGGAGGAAGTTCCTACAATGTATAACAAGTCATTTAGAAATGTAAATGTATATGGGGCTTAAAAACTGCATAACTCAATTATTTCAAAGCAAGCTACTGATTGACGCTATTGATGGCGTCGCATAATCAAAGGCTATTCGGAAAACTCATTTTAGCACAGAAAAATAATAATAAAAAAAACAGTTCGGAATAAACGTGTCTTTAAAAATGTCATTTTTGGCACTGCAAGCAGAACAAACATGTACCTGTAATACATGTACATGTACGCATAAATTTGCCTACATCAAAAAGTCATTTTAGCACAGAAAAATGATAATAAAAAAAACGTGTCTTAAAAAATGTCATTTTTGGCACTGCAAGCAGCACATACACGTACCTGTAATACATGTACGCATAAATTTGCCTACATCAAATTCGATCATTTTGGGCAAGCAACATCAACTAAAAAGGTCATCGCTGGCCACAGATGGCGCTGACTGGAGAATAATCCTATTCCGCGCTCAGGTGCGTACTCAGTTTCACCTTTGCCATATCCGCGCTACGAAATCCGAAGCTTGTTTCCGCAGTTTCTAGGCCTAGCTACAAAGTTCAAATTTATAATGCGGGCATAATTTTATGATAGGCAACACGAAAATTGATGGCTCGTCTTCATCGCGCAATAGGATCCTCGCAGAAATTCGTCAACGATCAACATCAGTTAGCCTTAAGTACCTCATAAGCCATCTTATAAAGCGTCGAGTGAGGCTCGTATTTCAGAGCAACATCTCTGAAAATTGCTCGAGGGTCGAACGATGTACAGAGTTTTGTGTAAGCCATCGTGGATGGGGATGATACCGAAGAAAACGAAGAGCGGCTCTAGGACCCAGCTTAAAGGGGATCCGAAGGGACTTTCCCCTCCGTCCCCGACTGATAAATCCGTCTCGACACGGGCGACACCAGGGTGGCCCCTCATGCAAATAGCGTCTCAAATTTGCGTAAGAGGCGCTGCGTCGAAGCTAATTAGATGTGACAACGGTATAATAAGCTGAGGGTTTGCTAAAGGTCAGGAAAACATATCGTTAATAATGGATGGCATAATAGACTATAGCTCGGAGCAATTCCTCTGACCGAAAGGACTTCCTTTTTTACGCTATCAATAGCGGTACTCAGAAAATGACGAAGCTGCTAATGTAGATTAAGCTCCGCTTGGTGGCGCATACGCACTAAGCATTTCTCGCTCCACGTTAACATTCAATTGAACAAATTCAACAAATTTATGGCCGCTTGAACTCACCATAAATGTTAAAGTACTGTAGAGCAAGAAATGCATAGTAAGCATGCGGCGCCATGCGGAGCTTAATCTACATTTACATTTACAGGTAAGTCTACATCAACGTGTATGCAGCTATACGTCATCTCCTGAGTACCGCTATTGACATCATGCAAAATGGCAATATTGACAACCGCTTCCTGACCTGAGATCAACTGACTTACTTAAGCGCAGTTTCCGAAATATTTCTTAATTTCGTCTGTCATTATTCTCTTATTTGCGTCATTGTATCGTTCTATGGTATTGCTTGATGTACTAGTTTATTTGGGATATTTGGCTTTAATGTAATTGCAATTTATAGACATTTCTCCAGGAGGCCTCAGATGTCAAAAATCGCAAAGAAAATAATTAAATAGACCAGCAAAAACACGATCAATATGCTCGCATATTCTTCTGAATACTTCAACTAATAAATTAATACTCAGAATACTGAAATAGTTGCCTCAATGAACTAATTATTTGCAATGCTAAAATTTAGTTTGATGATTTTTGTTCAATGCTTGATTTTAATGCAATTGCAATTGTATTAAAAAAAATTACTGGGGTTCTCAGATGCTAGGAAGTATAAAACAGACACCGGAGAATAACTGTGCTATCCTTATAGTAAATATTAAGTTATGTCATCAGAATATAAGGAATGACTTCCTCGTCAGAATTTTAACGTAAGACGTCATTAGAACTTGAATGAATGACGTCATCACAACTTGAATGAAGTCATCAAAACTTTGATTACGCGATGACAGTTTTATGAGTAGTTTCATTCCGAATTTGAATAAAACACGTCATTGCAATTTTTAAGAATGACGTCATCAAAATTTATTTTTCGGGCATCCAAAACTCCAAAATACGTCAAAATACGTCAAAAATAATATAGAGAAGGCTCAAGCTGTTCCCATATTCTTTGCAACACTAAAATTAAACGTATTCTTCCAAACACCCTGTCGTTTCCAAACCCTCAATTCCAAAGATCCTTTCTATAGGCCTACAATTCCACTTCCGGAATATATTTTATCGTTAAAAAGATTTGGTAAACTATATCAGATCCACCTCAGCGAGGCATATCTTAGATGATCCATATTGCATAAATTTTCCTCGAATGAATAACACGCAACGAAAACTAATTGAAGTTCCACTATCGTCTTACTGTACGTTTGATCATCTAAGAAAAACCGAAACCTACGATCAACGACAAGACGAAATTCTGTTTCATCTTTCAAAATCTTAAATTCGCTTACTTCAAAGTAAGCTCCATCCAATGAAGCGAGAAACCCTCCTAGCACAAAAGACGAACAATTGTCATTGTGCGCTCCCAAACGTCATCCCACCAATTTCCAAACATCACGTGACAAAGCACAATGGGCATATTTACGTCGCCGTGTTTCCATAACGATAAATCCAAAATTAAACCTAGCGAGTATTTACAAAAATGTCCTCTTCTTCCCCCCATCATGAATCACCAGTTTTGCCACGGATAATTAGCTTTCCGTAAACAAGCTTCGAGACATTACGATCGGCCGCCGTGACGTCACGTGGCACTGGCCACCCATCGAAACGGTCATTCAATGGTCGTTCTAATTGAAATTGCGCACTGGCTTAAGCGTGACAAATCGGTTATCGGACGGGGGGAAAAAAAAAGTACAAAGTCTCGTATTTTCGGTTCGTTCGGTGCGATTTACGGTCGTTTTATTTATCGTCTTACGCTTCGACATTAACTTGATTTATCGTTATTATAGAACAAGGAATTAGTGCGCCATTTTTCAAGATATATGAACTCGTTTATTTAGGTTTTAAATCGGCACGCGGCGCTATTTATTCGTCTGCAACCGACGTATTAACGGTTAAATGTACTCACAATTCACGCCAACGATGATAATAAGTACAAAAAACTGGTGTAGAAGCTCTAATAATGTACCGTATTAAACGGGGAGGCAGCCATGGGGAGAAATGATCTTGAGACGGAGTACGTGCGGCAGCTATAAATCACTTAAGATATTAGTCTTACTTACAAATAAGAAGAAATTCAACTTATGGATTTATGTCATTTGGAAGAACGTACAGGTTGAAATGATAGGCGAATAAATAGCCCCGGACGGGTTTTGGACCCTGGAGAAACGCTGCCCCCTTAAAGCAGGCAATCACTTATGGCACGCCTGTCATACAGGGTAGCCTACCTTTTCTTATTTATTGTTAAAGTGGAGCCTCGTATAGAACAACTCGCTTTATACGAATTCCTGACAGCACGAACTCATTTCCATTACTATGGTATGGACGAATAATATTAACGTGTTCGCTTAAGACAAATTCCGAATTCTGCTATTAAACATTTTCGGCTTAAAACGAGTGAATTTTCGAGTTTCCGAGCATTAATTCACGCTATATGTTACGTTAAAACGAGCATTACACAATATGAAAAAAAAGGTACGTTTTAACGGGGAATTCCCCGATAAAAGATGCAGCACCTTCCCATTCATTTACGTCGGGTAAAATGTCAACCAAACTTCGATGAAAATGTAGTTTTTATTGTTAAAGTCATGTTCTGTTTGACTTCTGATAACATGAACTACGGTTTAAACCAGGGTTTCTTAACCTGGGGTCCATGGATTAGGTACTGGGGGTCCACGAAGACGTTAAAAATAATAACAATATAT
>JAQGAO010003243.1:0-17477 GCA_034697705.1 Ommatoiulus sabulosus | reverse complement strand
CAGCATTGCGATGGTTCAATTTAGAACTGGAAACAAATGCAGAAAACACATAGGAGGAGATGATTTGATCATGCATATACAGTGTAGTTGGCATTTTTTTAAAACCATAATGGAGAGACTTCAAGTAATTCCAAACAAAATTGTATTTTGTGCTCAACGTTTCGACATGGCATTTATTAATAATATTTATTTGGGGGTTGTTGGGATTAATTGAAGTCTCTTCGCGTTTTTTTTACTACAAGGACAATCACGTGAAGATGGAACTTAACGATAATGAAGATATATAGTTTAGCTTAATTGTCTATATACTCTATACATACATTTTACATATAAATTATCTTTGGGGTTATTTATATGTACATGTACAATGTTTGTACAGTATATAGACAGTTAAGTCTATATTCTATAGACTATATAGACTTAAGACTATATTCTAGTGTATATTCTGTAAAATCACGTGAAGATGGAACTTAACGATAATGAAGATAGTTTAGCTTAACTGCCTATATACTGTACTTGTACATACGCTGTACATATAAATACATAACCCCAAAGATTAACCCCAATAATTGTAACTTATCAAAAATTATTATAACCTTTTCAAAAATTCCATAGTTCTACGCAATTCTATTTTCAATCATGTACATATTATACATCGAGTAATAACGAATACATCTTTTAGATTTGCCTGCTGTACCTTGCTTTCTAGCATCTGTTCTGAATTTGATTGAGGGCTTTATGGCCCACATACATGTAGTTCCATGTAGTTAAAACTACAGCTTGTATACATGTTGTTTTAACGCATAGCAACTACATGTATAAGAACCAGCGTTATTTCACGCACAAAAACCACATTCGATTAGACGTATTTCGCCATGGTTTTAGATTTTATACGCACAGATGGCACTGCGTGATCAATGAACATGTATATCATCATTTGGAATTAATCGATAAATTATGCACGGTGCGTATAAGAGCATCATAATTTTGATTTTTAATAAAATGGAGGCAGTACCCAAATGTTAGATGGAGCATTTACTTAAAAATCTGCACAAAGTAAATGGACCGTCTAAACTTACTAAATTGGTAAGTTTATGGATATTTATCGTTAGCACATTTCTGTACACAACTTTCTCATTTAATTCAATTTTGAAATAAGATTCTCCGAACTAATAATGATACTTATAAAAAGTAAACTACATATAAAAATTCTATACGTTTTCAATTTTTAATTCGTTTACATTATGCAATTTCGACATCGAATGCTCGAGATAATAAGTTTGAATACGCTGTTCCCTCGATATTGATTCTTTTATTACGATTTTTGATCGTAATATTTAGAATAAACATTTCCTATAAAATGACCAGAAATTCATTCTGATAGTGACAAATAAGCAAAAAAACAACCCATAACAGTAACATTTATTAAGATGTTTACATCTACTTGCTTTCTGTTTTTTCATAAAGCAATGCATTTCGAAGGATAGATGCTCAAAAACACGCGGAGTCGGCAATTTCTGAGAAAAATCAAAAAATGGGGGAGGGGGTAGGAAAACCTGCAATACTCTGCTAATTATTTTTCTATACAATAATATGCATATTAATTATCCTTTGAAAGTTACATTCATCATTTCAACTTAAATAAGCAGTTGAGGATAAAATGAGGGTACCAAGGTCGGCTTCATGTACACTTATATAGTATAGTGCAGGTATACAGCTATAGTACATGTATACCATATATGCAATTCTATATACGGAATATACATGTATATTCGTGGTATTGTAATATTTTTGGAAATAAAAGGATTGCCATGAAGCGAGTCTGAGTAGGGCCCCCTAGCTAGTAGTTTCGAAAGCAGAAGTTCGAGTCCCCTTGGAAATCCTCCAGTTGGCGCTCGATCATTTGCCAAATCAGCCAAATCGTGAGTGAATAAACACACAAACCCCCGAAAATAACTTGGTAAAAGTTGTGCATGTCAAGAAAACGTTCCAAATAACCACCGCAATAAAAGAAGAAGCAAAAGCTAGCATATCCCTTAAATCGATTTATTTGCAGAGTGGAATACGCAGCGCATTCGCCAAGTTCTAACTGGAGCGGTCAATCAATCCAATTAGTGGATTTGTTGACCAATTGGCTAAATTGGCGGGGGGAGGGGGGAGAGGGTGTGTGTGGGTGGCCCACCTGCTTGACAGTAGCATTGTCGTCGTCCGACTTGAAACCGGTCCTTCGGATCCGGTGCACGTGGCGAGGACCGTTGGCCACCACCGTCAGACTGCGCATCTCTCGGGGCGGTTCAGATCCGTTACGTCTGAAAGCAGAAATGGACGTTAAGGACGTGATAACCTACGCGTTAAAAAAAGGCACCCCTCAAATTACTCGCGCGCAACTGATGGCGTTGATGCTTAAAGATAAATCGGGTATAGACGGTTGACATCAAATCAAGTGCCATTTCTTATTGTAATCCAGTTTTAATAAAATCTTGAAGCATTAGTAAATATTTCCCAAAGTTTCATCATCCCAAGTCCTTCACCATCTGAAGGATGTTGGGTCCACGCCGCAAGAGTAAAATGAGAAAAATCAATTTATCAAGTGAGGCGTTGTATCGTTCCGCGGGGCTATTGATGACAGTTCAACGAACGAATCAAGCCCCAAGTGATGATAAGAAAAACGCCAGTTGCATGAGGTGATTGAAAAGTTCTGGCTACAACACCTTACTTTAATTGAGCATCTTAAGTAATTTTTTTTATATTCACTCCAAAAACTGGTAAAGAAAAATATAATTACTTTTCAGAATCCCAAAATATCGTATTAAATTAGTGGTTTTCTCATTAAGTTGAGAGAAAGTGAAAAACACAAATAGATCTGCTTAATTTAGTATGCTTGTCAGTCTATCTTCATTAGTTTTCAGTAACGCCTTTCTGAGCCATGTAAATGATAGCTTTTACACTTTTAAAAAACCAGTCACGTAGACTATATATGCTTTATTTAGAGGCAAATACACACTAACCAGCTTTCAGTCAGATATTTTCATCATTTCAGTAGCTAGTTAATTAGTGTTCGCAATTTGGGTTTCTTGTAAGTACTTTTTTATGATAAATTGGCCAAATTAAATATAAAAATGTGCAAAAATTGGATTCCGCTCGACGAATCTTCATTGCCTCTTCCCTTAATTGGCAAAGAAAACCAATAAAAATCAACGCAAAAAAAAGTATTTACTTTAAAATTTCGTTCAGCTCTTGACTGCCTGCAGGGAATCAATCATATTATTTATCTATGGATGCAAATTCAGTTCTGTCGTCATTAACGTTTTTTTTTCTATCGTGACAAGCGAGAAAATGTACTATCCGTTTTTTTGTTATTATTGACCAATTTACTTCTCTCTCACTTTGCTCTTATTTAACATGCAAACAATTCTTGGCACGATATTTAAAGTAAATAATTAATCAACGGGGAATTTTCGCGAAAATGTCACAGCATTTTTCCGAAAGCCTATCCTTTAGAGAAATATAAAAAAAAAATCAAGGCTGACGTTTTTTCCAACTACATGTATATGTTTTCAAACTTATGACAGGATGAGGATGCACTAACTCTGATTAGTATAATGAAGCGTAGTATTGCTGTCAGTTAAACGTTGACGGATTTGAACAAAGAAAATATGATTTCAATGTTTTCGCTTATCCAAAGTTAAGTTAAGAAGTTTAAGAAATTATATGCTAATCTGCTATTCAGTTTATTTGGATATTTGATTGGAAATTGAAGAACGCACATAAATCAAAACAATGTCAAGGAATGAAGGAGGATTTGGTGAAGCTGGACAAAATTCACTAACGGGCATCTCACATTTCCTCTTAACATACAGTTAGATTGATGAGCTTTTAAGTAAAATTTTGGATTTAAGTGTGAATTTCTGAGCTTATAGCAGTTCCAAATTTTGCGACCAGTCACTCGACTCACGCATCCATCCCAAAAAACTTATATCTAATACGGATTTTCCCTGAAAATGTATCGGCCCTTAAAAACGCTTACTGAATCCGGTAAGTAAACGATGGTGTTAATCATTCATTCGAGCCGAGTCTCCCATCGAAGTTTCGGCTCATTACTCAAAACCGTTAGCTTTACATAAACTCTGCCAATGAGGCAAACCGTGAGTTTTTCTAATTGACGTCACTCCGAAGTGTTTTCTCTGCGGAGAAAAAAATACTTTTTGGCAAGAACTAATCTGGCAAGGTGTAAAGGGGCTCAGTTGTTATCCTTAATAACGTTACAGTGGCGAGAGACTATTTTAAGGCTCGGATAACTTTTGAAAACGTGGCACCGTACGAGTTCACTCGAGAAGGGATTTTTCATTTTTACGACGTTAATTTATTTACTTAGCACCTGGGGACTTTTCCAGAGGTAATCGAGGAGACGCGAGCCATATTGCATACCCAATTGCCCGTTAAGACTCGTAATTCAAGCCTTCAAATGTGAAAAATAATACCGAGAGAAACGAAAAACAAGTTTCGCAGAAAGAGAGAATTGCGATAAAAGAAAAAGAAAAATTCTCGATTGTTGCCCTATAAAAACAAAAGGTGAAAGGAAATGGCACTCACACTTCTCCTCCCATCATGGTGGCCCTCATTTGCATGACCTGCCATACTTCTCTGCATATCATCGTGTAAGCGAAACCCATGATGCAAGCAGGAACGATTAAGACGAGGAAGAGCATATAAATGGTGTAAAACTTCCACAGGGGGACATTGTACCAGTCGTAGACGCACCAATAGGCCTTAATGCGATCGCCAACTCCCAGGTGGACCTGATTTTTGGAAGAAAAATTGGTTAAAAAGCGTAATGAGGACAACTTTTCAGAGAAGACTGAAAATGATAATGATAATACTAAGCATATTCCTGTTTAGCACAAAGCGCGTGGGAACGTAGTACGCAAATGGCATTATTTTGCAAAACAGTTATTAACAAGTCCAAATATCTACTTTCCAGGATCTTCGACTTTCTACGAAGTCGTGTCTAAGATCGGTTGAATACTTCAAATTTACTTGTAGCAGCCGAATATGACATGCCATGTCGCTTAAAAGAAACTCCAAGTTTACATAATAAAATTGTATTTGAAATTCTAGATCAGAAGAATAACTTCTTTTTATTATTCTACCATATATATCACATGTTGAGGATAGACAGTATGTAAAATGTAAATGAAATTTTTGAAACGATTTTGTTAATTGACAAACTACCTCGAGAACATGCTCTAGTTTTTTAAAGCGACGTTTAAAAAAAAACGGCATATCAAATTCGGCTTCTACACGCAAATTTCAAATATTCAACCCATATTCGACACGACTTCGTAGAAACTTGTCAAAATATGAAAACGACTTTAAAAGTTTATTAGCCTACAATCGTGTGAAAACTAATATCCACAGAAGTCTTGTTAACTTTACACTTACTGTATGTCGGTATAGTCCCTTCAGTAAAATTCAAGTACATGTATTCGATATTTTCAATAGGATAAACGAAATAACAAAACTGCAGGGTTTAAAAAGTCATACTTTGGTTTCATTTTCCGGTGTTTAAGAATGGCAAATGCATTATTTAGAAATGTACCAGTTTCAAATCTGGATTTTATAAAGTCTGTCGAATTTGTGGATGGAGTAAATCAAAGCATGTACTCGGTGTTCCTAATTGTGGGCAAAATGTAAGTAATCCTCTCCAAAATTTATTGTCTTCATTTAATCCTATTAGCGAAAGAGCATTAATACACGAGGATTTAGCGTCCCTTTGAAAAGTATTTATCCATGTACATGTCATTTAATACTCGCTACAATAACGCGGTATAGAAAGACTTGAGCGTAACTAGTTTTTAATTATAACAAAGAAAAAAAAGTTAATTGGATATTGTCATACAGGGCGCATAGTAAATTTATATGAACTTGACCACTTCTACAAAGCATGATATTTTTATTATTACGTCGAATGGCATCGAAATAAACTGTAAGCAAAATAAATTTAGCCAGTGGAACGAGGCGTGAAAATTCAATGCCGATAAGGTTAGATATCACCCATAAAAGAGCACTCGGCTGGTTGATATGGCTATAACCTCGGGCAATCTGCGCCCGTCTCGATTTGACCATTCATCCTTCATCACTGACAGCTAGCCTAATGTATTTTTTTTCTTCAAACTGATGCTTTTTAAGCATTTTACTGGAGGTGTTTTCAACGCAAATCAAGAACCTTCGACGGGTGGATTTTTCTAACTGAAAAAAACTCGGCTTTCGGTTGTCGTTTGCAGGGGTGCCCTCCCTATCTTCCCTCACAACTCAGCCATTCGATTTCACGGAAAGAGTATGAAAATGATGTTCACCATAACAGACAGGAAAATCTCCGTTGAAACGATGATCTAAGATGTGAAGGGGAAGAAAAAAGCTTTTCGGCGCTCGAAAGTCGGTTTGTGAAATCCCGAAGAGGAAAACGAGGAAGGCCAATGATGTTCAGCAGCCATATTGGCGTAAAAAAAGCATAGGAGAGTGAACGATACGTTACCTGAACGAACAAAATGGGAATTGCAAGCAGTAAAGACAGAGCCCAAATCACGACTATAACTTTTCTCGCTTGACTGATCGTGCAAATATACTTGGCTTTCATTGGGTGAAGAATGGCGTAATATCTGCGAACGAAAAAAAAATGCAAGAAAGTACTTTCGTGAATGGGAAAACGAAAACTTGAAAAGTAAAAAATAGCTGCTCCGATGGTTTTAGACTTAAATTGCATAAACACGACTTCGCCCATACTAATGGCTGAGTCGATGAAAACTGAACTGAATTATTAAATTACAGATTCGAAGATGAAGTGCCATCAGGATACCGGTATTTTGAAACATGTCGGTCATATATACAGTACGTGTTACTTCGATTACTAAAGGTTTTTAATAATTAAAGGGAAAATTTTATCTTCAATTTTCGAAAACAGCCGCAACGAGCACAATTAAAATAAAAAAAAAAAAAGAAGGGCGAGACTAGGTTGATTAGATCAACCATTTGAAGAATAGATCAACATTCTTTAAAACACTGTTTTTTCGTCATTTTAGGGAACGTACCTTTCCAAGCTCATCGACGTCAACGTCAGCACGGAACAAATCGCAGATACATTTTGCATGTAATGCACGAATTTGCATAAAAACTCGCCGAACGTCCATGAGAATGAAAACAGCTTGGCCATCTGAAAATTTAAAAAACAAATTAGTGAACGTACTAAGCCTACATTTTCATTGTCTGGCTGTTTTTTCATCGGCAACATCATGATCTAATTGATGAACATGTTCCATCGTTTCTTCAGGGATGTATCGCACCGCATTACCGTCACCGTGACGTCAACGCAGTTTGAAGTCATATTTAAACAACAGATTTGAATAATTACACCGTATCGACTAGTGTCACTCCCGTGCAAACTGTTACAGGATGTGAAATACAGTAATATGAAATATTGTGCCACTGTCGAATGGGGGAAGTGCGCGTGACGCCAGCTGATTTATACACCAAAGAGGAAATAGCACATCGAAAATATCGCGCTAAGCAAAAACATATTCCTATAATGTAATCTTCACAAAGGCACACAAGTTGGAACACCTGGAAGCGTAAAATCGTATGTGAACGATTTCTCGGATCACAAATTCCAATAAAGCGGGTAATCACGAGCGTTATTTTATTCCACAAGGGCGCTAATAAATGAACAATAGCGAGGTAATCACATCGAAGATGTGAATCATGTGATTAGGGCGTCACGAAGGCGTAAATTCTCATTTTTGCGGTTGCTCGCGACAAAAGAAAGTCTTTAACATTCTGAGGCTCCCCTATATTTCTATAATTTAATATGCTCAAACATATTAATGGCAAGTGTTAAGTGTAACTGTCACCATGACGCTGAACTTTTACATATTTGAAAGCTGAATGTAAAACTGCCAAAACCTAAGTTGATCTGCATAGGCCTACTCCACCGTAAAATGGTAGATATGGAATCCATGCGAGGTTACTATTTTCTGAGAAAGTTTTAGTTCTCTGATGTACAGTACATTTAATTACTCATGCATGTTAACATCTGGCAATTAGAAAAACGTGATTGCAGAACTAATTAATCTCGTTTGAAATTACTTAAAATCCAAGCTTATAAAATAAAATAATAATACTAGGCCTAATAATAATGCGGGATGGACTAACAAATCTTGATATAGGCCTACTGAAAATTAACTACAGTAAATGAAAATTCGATATTTCCAATATCATTCTCGTTCACAATAAGCCATACTAGGGACAAGACATGTTTTTTTTTCTTTCTATTTTACAGCAAAAAATGTTAGTATCAACAAAAACGTTTTTACTTTTCTCATAGCAGTGACGTGGAATTAAAGTTTTGAGATGAATAGCATGAAAAATGTCCAAAGTACCCAACTATCTATTAAACATAACCCTCTCAGTTTTGCTTCAGGTACCTCAAATGTAAGGAATTCATGCTCGAGCGAATACACATGATTCGAAAGTTGCACTGGCAACATGAGCTTCGGACGTCTGAGCTCAAGATTATGAGATGATCTCTAGAGAGTTTATGCATGACAAATAAATAAGAGATGCGCAAAAAATTAAAGCAGACGGAAGATAAAATAACAATTGTGAAATGGGCAAACCAGTTTGCATGTTATTTTCCGACCATTTTAAATATAGTCATGAATTGTGATACCCGTGTGTGGTTTAAATTTATTGATTTATTCTTAAAAAAATGCTCAAATTGCTGCATATAACGCGCATAGTTTATCTTTTGCGGTGTTCTCTTGACTCTGATAAACTCACTTAATTCCTATAATTGGATCTTTACTTGAGTACTCAAACCTCTCTAGACGCAAGATTACGTTTCTATTAATATTGATATTTGCGGTACACTGTTCTCATCATGCCATTAATTTCAATTATCCCATGACTCTGTAGATTTAGGTTACCTTCACCGCCATCAATTAACGCTGATGCATTACCTGGACATGGCAATTTAGAAAAAGTTGTTAATTTATGCAAATTTTATCTATTTTTGAGCGAAGTCATTAATATTCAGGAAACATATGTATCGATTGAAACTCGGTTAAATTTAGCAGTCGATCAACATAATTGCGTGAATTAACTAAATCATGCTATTTTTGAGTATATTCTAAGGCCACAATTTAAACCAGCGAAACCTTCGAGCAAACCCAGCGACGTAATTATTAATGGTGAAATATAATTAACACGCGTAATGCAAAGTCTCTACAGGCTTCGGTTTTCCCAAAACTAGGTTATCGTATACAGAGCACTCGCGTCCAACAACAATTTGTAAGTTTTAAGCGTGGATCATTAATTCCAAACTTTGATATGAGCCAAGTTTAAAAAAAAGCGTTGAGATTAACTACATTCGTAACGATTGCGCTTCATTACAAATCTTACGGTAAGTCCTTGATTTATTCTCCCCTTTAACAGATAAGAAAGCGTTTGCACGGGTTCGTGTTGATCGTTGCATCGTCTACTTCGGAAAGTACGTTTCAGTTACGGTTCCAAACGGAAATCCTATAGGATAATCCCCAACAGAAACTGTAACCTGAGCGACATTTGTAACTTAGTGGGACTTTGACCCTCACTCTGGAAACAGCTCGGACGCGTTGTTTTTCATTTTGACAGGTCGGAATCCCTGCCATGGACGACTACATCCCAACCGCCATTAATTCCTGGTATAAATCACAAACAACCCTTTGAAAACAAAACTACCTAACTAAGAGCCTCGGAGATGTTGAGGAAGCTATTGAGTGTTCCATTTGAAAACGCATCATTTTCAGCCAGGGTTTCGACAAACAAGTTCGGTGAGGCCACGATGACATAATGCTATACATCTCAAAAGCCTCTTTCAAAAATCACTTTGCCCAATCGAGATAAAAGGTTCCAAAAATTGCGATTAGTACAATGGGAAGCGTCACGTTAAGCGGCTTTTCCGACAGAAACTCCATTGTAAGGAAAGTGTAAGTTCCAGGAATCTTTCTATGCTTTCATCCATCAAGAATCGAAGAAAACGGACGAGGAAACGCTGGCTTTTGGTGCCCAGAAAAAGATTATTACATTTGGCGGCAAATACTTTATTATTGCGGGAAACACGACACTTAAGTCACGTGCAAGACCGAGTGAGTTACAATGTCCCCCCTGGGGCCTCATTGGTCATTTCATTTTTTCAAATAACTGACGGTTTTTATAGCTCCAACGGGCCAGCCTACTCATGATGCCACTCTCACTTAATCCTTTAACAATAAATTCGCGCTGGAAATAAAGTAGGCTTAAATATTGGCCAGTGATGTCACCTGTCTCGCTATTCAAACGAAAAACGAACGAGAAAATCGATGAAGGAAAGAAAAAGATTGCATTTTCGCCGACTTCAGATTGTGCATCCAGAATCGCGCTAGATCCGTAATCTGAAAATTACGATAAGGCATGAAAAATTATGCCCAATTATTTAATTGGATTTATTTTGACTTATGAGATAAGATTTAGTTCTTTTCATTATGGCATAGATAATATAATTACTCTATCATTACCTTAAAAAAAGTGTGGCATGGAACTCATTTTCAAATCAAATTAAGCAAACTATTAAAGTTTTTTCCACAATTAAGCATGTTCTTTCATATTACAAATCAAGTTCATTTTTGCATTTATATACAAAGGTCCAGCAATAATAATGACGACATAATTTTGTCGTCATAAACGTCTCGTTTACTATAGATAACTTGCATCTGACGTCCCGCAGCTCGTGGGCGTGGCTAATGTGGCTCGATTTACTTTGTGGGCGTGTCGTGGGTGCATCCTACCGCAAAAATGCCATTTGGGGACATTAACGTCGTGTTATTTGATTACAAAAAAACGGCTTTTAGGGATAGATTTGGTCAATTACGGGCGACAATAAAAGTTATGTTCTGGCCTTGATTCATACAATTTAGAATTAATGTCATTTTCTAAAGAAAATTCAAATTTTTCAAATGTATCCAACTTAGACATCGTTAATTATCTACTGTTCTCCTGTTTATCCTTGATTTCACTCAGTTGATTCGAGACAACCACAACATTCTCTTCATTCTCGTAAACTTTTCTTGAGCCCTGCCTTGGATAGTCACAACTTTCAAAATCCTGTATAATATGCTATTCCCATTTTTTTATGCATACACCGCATCCAACATTAGCACAGGCAACCATTTTTGGAACTGTATACCTTAATACCTTATGCCAGTATACCTTAAAGTACCCCAATACACACCCAATATGTATGATCTGGGCGGGGCAAGACCGCGTCGTCTGCTCGTGTAAGTTCAGGATTGGTATGCTGCCCCTTGATGATAAGCAATCACTGTTGACATTTATGCAATGAGCGTTTGCCCACATATGCCTTTCTAAGCACGTCGACGGTACAGGGAGCATGTTTGATAACCACAAAAACTGAATCCAAGATGATCGGCGAGGGTTTCCAGAGTTCAATTCGAAGCGTTTTTCGCCACTAATCTACATGACGTCATGAGATCGAGCAAACAGGAAATTTATGAACGTTACGCCGAGCGTGCTGACATCAGCGTTGGATTTACGATCGCGCCTCAACCTTTGCGAAAAATTTAGAATTGCTGGATCCGGTTTCAATTCCCACGCACGTACAATAGGCATATATTTCCTTAACGCAAATTTCTCAAAATTGCTCCAGGAATTTTGGTGCGAAATCTTCACAAGTTACTATTCTGGGTATAGCAACTTGTTTTTCTCATTAGGCAGTGGTCTCATAATTCACGGAGATCAAATAACACGTTTACAGTGAGCTAAGCTTCCTTACTTTCAAGTTGCGCAATTGGCCATATTTCTTTCTAGATTTCAAATATTTTCGAGAAGTCAGCAACAACATGCAAAGTTTGAATTCCCCGTCTACACTATATGAAAATCGATGATGTTTTATCAATTTAGGATTGTCAACAACATAATGTAATGGGAAACCGTAATAATAGCCAATTTATTCATAAATTTCAGATACAATCAAATGCATGCATGTAGGCCTACTTAAAATACACGTAAACCACATTAATGAATAAAATAGGTTATTTGTTGGGCAATGCCATTATTTCGAGAAAATTTTCATTCAGAACTATGAAAACACTCGGAAATTAGTCGTACTTTATTATGTTTGCATTTATCGTAAATGCAATTACTGTGAATAATAAATGTCAGTATAATAAAAGAGAAAAGGAAAGATTTTGAAAACAAGTATTCAACGTACGTCCATAATTTTTGCAATATGTTTTTAAGTAAACTTAGTAGGAGAATAATAACTTTATTAAAAATGTTCCAGCATAACAATAAAACATTTATCACTAATTAGTTTACTAAATGTGTAAAACTATTTGAATAGGCCTACATTACTGCAGTATTTAATAAATAAAATATTTCTTGGTTTTACTCAAATATTTTAAAATGAATATGAACGTTTGCATGCCCTAAAATGTAATTTATATACAGAAAAAGGCCTTTAAAAGTGCTTTAAAACATAATCGCTCATCTCTGACCGATCTTTCCAAGTCAGATAATTAGGTTTAATACTTGTTTCCTGGTTGTGCATACACGAGTTAACAACGTAGAGATATCTTTTGTTGCCATGTCTAAAAGTAAATTTCGTCGAATATAACGAACCATTCCATTCCAGTATTGAACCTCATAGCACTAAACGCACAGTAAATTCAAGAAATACATGTATACCTAACACTGTTCGTTTAGTGCTGTGAGGGTCTTTAATGAAATGGAATGCTTCGTTGCATTCGATGACATTTGCCTCCTTTTGTTAAAAACAAATTATAGAATACATTACATAATCATGATAATGATACAATCCAGAGAATGTTCCTCACATAATGCATTATCGAAAATAGCTTGTTTTTGAAAAAAAAATCAGACACTTCCTGAATTCGATACTTTCAATCGATCCCATACAACATATTTCGCCTTAAACATTAAACAAAACACGAACACGAATTTTACGTGCTCCGACAAGAATCTAGCTTCATCAAATATTTATTGGAAATCTTCTCAATCCATCATTCGTCGTTTACAAATGGCCGATTATCCCAAAATTCATCATATAATTTGCCAGCGTCCCAAATCGGCGCTGGAAACCCGGGGGGCAGAATGTCGAGTGGATGGCATGGCGAGCGGGCCAATTAAACATGGACGCCTCGATTACGAGCTTCGTTTAATTATTCTCCGAATTCTGTACACAAGATTACTGAATAGATTTTCTGTCATTCATCGTCGATTTCTCCTCCGCTCGTATCAATGTAAGCTTTTACATCCTACATTTCATGCTGAGTCGTTCACGACGAGTCATCCGAATCTCGCATTTCCATTGAATGCATCCGAAATTGAATTTCTCGCCAAGTGTCCAACTGCGACAACGTTGGAGAAGGAGAAGAGCATCGCCCCCCTTTTGTTCGGAAAATTCAAATGTTACGTTAACAAAAATCAGCGAACGATCTCGGATCTCGTTTCCAATTTGGCTGCTAATCTGCGTCGAATCTGTTGCACGGTTTTCCACTTTTTCATCGGAAACTTATCTCTTGCCTCCTGAGAATTGCCGTAGGAGAAGCGCACGTGCGAGTCTTATCACTCTTGGCCACGGAAGTTTGCCTTTTAATTATTCACCTTATAGGCGACATAAATTGCTGTCGAGCTACATTATTCACTCTTAGATAGCGCGACTTATCTCAACCTTACACAATTATACCCATAAATAACGACTAAATTCAAGTTTGTTTTTTTTTCAATTCTAGCATGTTGAGAACCCCCCCAACGACCGGGCACCAAAAGGAACAGCCGGTTGGCAACCACTTGTGGACATAGTGGCGACATCGTTTTCCATTTGCCATTTGGAATGGATATTGTTAGGAGTCTTAAGACTCGAATCTTTTTCGACTATTTCTCGCTTTGGATCACGATAAAGATAACCAATGAAAAGAATTTTCTACCGCTGCTGCCTGTAGGTAACGCTGTGAACTATTCAAAATATTTCGGTAACGTGCAGGAATATTAGTCAGTGCACCTTAAGTACCATTCACCGTAAATAAGTACCTAACTCAATTTTAAGACGGAGAATCCGCATAGTAGCCTACATCATTCACTAAAGGTTTTCCATATAGTGTAGTATACTGTAGTTAATTTAAAGGTTTGACATACCAACAAAGGTGAATTACACTTTTTTAAGTGTGGAATGTCGATCAAGGGTTCATTAATTATTCGGTTTAATAATTCTGATAATTTTGTGATTTTTGATTCTTCGCATGAATACCAATGTAGAAATATGAACAATTCAATTATTTCCGTTGTTTTTCTATAGAATGATTAATAAGTTCTCGAATCGTTTTGGATGGGTAAATTTCGAATAAATACGATTCATTTTTCTCTTAAGTATCCATTTCAGTTTAAAAATTTAGTTGTTTTAGCTTTCCCTTGAGATGTTCTAGATTTTGGCACCCATTGAACGCTCGTAAAACGCAACTTTATTCACTCGCGCATGATCATAAAATACGCGCGCCTCCTTATGCGATGAAAAGCACGCATCTTCTTAAAGATAAACAATGAACAAACACATGCAAGTAACAGTCTTTAGAAGAAACGTGACCAAGTTGCTCACATTTGAAGCAAATGAACACTCGATGCAATGAGTAGCTATTCACTAAACACCCATTTCTTACGAGAAATATTTTAGAAATGCCGAACTGATAGATTGGTCTATTCTATGTACGAAAAGCTACGCATACCTTTATAATGCAAGAGGAGGCTCGAGTACTTTCTTAGAGAAAAATACGCTGAAATTCCCATTACGTATAAAAGGGCACTTCCGTCGCGAATAACAAACAATGGTCGATGCACCGTGCACGCTTTCTTGTGAAAAGAAAAGCATGGGTCGTTAACTAAAATTAGGTGCATGCTGGCGAGGTAACATATAACGTTACACGCCTTTTGATACAAGAAGACGAAACCGTAATGAAAAAATGGTACGATGTAATTTAAATACTAATTATGATATCTATCGCTATTATACTTGAACCGTTGTACGGTATAAATAGTACGTTAAATATATACAATACATATTCCGGAAAATGCACACAATGCAAACGACCATGGCCCATTACAGCAAAAGTTGTTTGTTAGAAGGTTACAGCAATCACTATAGGATCGAGTCTCATCATCTTTTGTCAATGCTGACTTTTGGCAACAGCAACTTTCGTGTGATAATAGCATAAGCCCACCATTGAAACATGTATCATTAATATCGAGGTTATTCAATGAAAGTTTCCTTTGCCACTCCAATTTTTGAAAGTAGGAAACCTCAGTAATTCTATGAGTAATTCACTTAGGATTCAATTACGTCTAATTCATTGAAATTAGATCACGCAAACCATTGTCCACAAATCGAAATATGCAGAAAAAAGCATACAGTAAAATGAGTGATATCATTCACTGAAGCGTCCGTTTTTGTTCCGCAACCAGATGTTACAGCCGATATTTTGGTTGTGCACTCTTGCTATCGTGTGACAGCCAGACAGCACAGCATGGCATTTGGCCAAAGACATTCATGCAACATATAGCACTGACCCCATTTTATGCCACAAAAACAAAGCCAATGGACAACGACGTGCTTCACTCCACGCCGGTGCCCTAGAATTTAGAATTCAAAACTTGCATATAAGTTGTCGCCAAAGTGCTTAATCCAGCGTGGGCGTGAGGGCGAGATTCCTAAAATGCTCAGCAATTTGCAATGAATAGGCAAAGCGAATATTGTCGGTTGTCACGAAACGTTTTGTTTTCTGTTATTGAGTTTAGCATCCATCCTGAAAATACTAGAAATGCTTCCAATGGGAAAAATCGAATTGTCTATTTTTCCCCTCAAAGACAGCTATCGGGTATCGTATTTGGCGGTTGGCAAGTGGCAGCCACTTTTTGCTAAAATTTTCTCTTGGCAAATTGCCTACCAATTCAATTATACGATGTCAATCCTGTGCCATTAACGCTGGATCCATTTCTTCCCGCTCTTCGGATATTATATGGAGTGGCCTATTAATTATCATCATTAATTGTCGGTGCATGGCAAATCCGAAAATAATTTTCCCTGACAGTCTTGCAATTATCTAAACCGTACGTAGCGTCACAAAAGCGCAGCTGAGGACTTCCAAAGACAAATTTTCGCTGACTTTTCCAACCTAGAAATAATGCGCGCTGTTTCTGCTCCGAATCTACAGTATTATCGTCAGAAACGAACGCTGGGTGCACTGACAGGCGTTCCAATCGGCTATGGTTAACAAACTAACACAAATTTGGTAATTTAAGAAATGTCGATAAACTAGGAACTTTCACGAGCATTTTATTTAAGTGACACGATGTCACGGAAAGCATTTCAATGTGGTTTTCATCGATTTCAGTTGATGAATAACCTCTCGAAGGATGTAATAACACCCGCGCGCCGTTAAAAAAAAAGACACTTGGCCTTATGGCGATACAGTCGAACTTCGTTAAGACGAATCTTAAGGGACATCAATATTTTTTCGTTTAAAATAAGAAAAAAACACATGATTTCCATAATAAGAACTAAAGTTTCATTTTTGGTAAATTATGGTGAAATTCTATACCCCACGTATATGTATACGTGCCATTTTTTTATCGGGGAATATTTACCCTTTATAATGTACCTTTTTTCATATTTTATGAAGTTCTCTTTGACTTAAATTTCGCGAATGATTAGCAATTTAAAAATTCATTCGTTTTAGCCAGACATTTGCAATATCCTAATTCGGAATTAGTATTAAACGAAGAAATTACCATTATTCGCACATACCTTAGGACGAGAACTAGAAATGAGTTCGTACTTTCATAAATATCGTTTAAAGCGATTTCTTCTTTGGTTGAATATTGCATTGCAATCATTTTTTAAATAAACGGTATTATAATTAATTACAGTACATACCGTAGTTAACTCGCGATCTCGTTCAGCAAACAGTGTGTTGGCACATGACTTATCCAAAAATTGATTTCTAAAATGCATTTGATGAAAACAGGCTCGTGTTTGCCATCCTTAAAATAGACAATGTGAAATTAACGAGTGCGAATTAAATCCCCTGTCAATGGGGACGTTGCTGGCGTTGACAGCTTTGGATGAATTCAACGAATGCACGAATTTAAATACAATTTAAACGCGATTGTAAATTTTTTAAAAAAACTCATCAAACAGAAAGAAATTCCATCGTTGAGTTTTATTATAAACAAGGGTAGTCGTTTAGTACAATTTGTTAAAAAAAAAAGGCCTTGAAATGATGTTGCCCAGCATGCCAGTTTGTTGGTTGGTTGGTTGTGGATTTTTAACGTTGGCCTATTTCTGCACACGAGGGCTAAACACCAACGCCAGGGGATGT
>JAQGAO010003242.1:0-17481 GCA_034697705.1 Ommatoiulus sabulosus | reverse complement strand
AATGTTTTAATTTGTCAATTATAAAAACATAAATGAAGTCTAATTACTTTCAGTTTGAAATTTCCTTTTTTAAAAGCCATGGTCAGTAAAATGCTCAGAAATGTGCGCTTGACTTTTCGGACACGCCTAAAATTGCCAAGTTTCCAGACATAAATTTCCTCGTGTATGGCCGGCTTTAGAAATATCTTTTTGATTTCTTGAAATTTTTCGATTCGTTTCAAAATAAAGCTTAACATTATAACGTGATAACACACGAATTTTTAAGAGGATTTCCATCAAGTTCGGCAACTTTGACACTGAGAATTTCTCACTAAAGTCAATCGGTTTTCCGTTGGAATTTCTGACGTTTCTCGTCTTTCATTCGATTGGTAATTACTATACATTTGGGGGGGTTTGATTTGACATAACCACATGTACGGGCCGGGCAATGATGGATGGGGGTATTTAAAAGCGGAGCTTAGGGTGCCATTTATTTCTGGGGTCACCAGACAGGGGTCACGTATGAATCTCCGAGATCCTAGTGCTCTTCGAAATCATGACACAAAACCTGTTTCATAATGCATCGATGTCAACCGGGCCATTGCTTTTCTTTTTATTTATCATTTTTTTTGTAAAGATAACGTTCGGGAAATAAATAATTTATGGTCCCATTGTAAGTTATTTTGGGTTTTGCTGAACAAGCGCTATTGGAAGGGTTCATTAATTTCGGTATATGCCTGCACCTTAAATTCGCTTTGATAAGATAGCGGGGGGACATAAATTTAGGAAGATTGTGGAAATGTTTTTTTTTTTGTGTTGATAAAATCAAGTAAAGAAAAAAATGCGATGTCTTTACTCAAAAGTTCCTGAAAACGTCTCCATTCTTAAAGCAATCGTAGAACTGGAGGAAACTTTGCAGTCGTATTTTGAAAGTTTTCCACAAAGTTCTACGGATCATGTCATGCTTATCTCAGTAAAGATTTTCTAATTACGGAAACTTGAGCACAATATTCCTATCTGCTCTCTTGAACTGATATAAATGTACAATATATATCACAATAACCTGCCTAAGACTGTTTTCTCATAGCTTTTAAATATAGATTTCGGCCTAGTTTTCTCAGAAATAGTCATTTAAATTTAAAAGTTTTAGATTTTTGCTTCGATGCACCGCAATACCAAAGTTTAGTTACGCTGCATCGCAACTCCGGAATAAGAAAGCAATTGCTTATTCTGGAGCAATTCGGAAATGCCAGTTTCTCAATTGTTGTTCATTCAGTTGTTCGAAACGCCAAACAGTCAATACTCTCGAATTTGCGGCTCGTACAATTTGAAATTCAAGATGGCGGCATTTCGTCCCACTAAACGTAGGTTTGCTGGTGTCCGGGTGCCGATTAGGATCTGACCACAGATGTTATTGATCAGCGCTGACCGTTGTTAAGTTTTCCGCGGTCTTTTTTTCCGATCTTGTTCGATAAATCGTACGTGTTTTTTCGGTTAAGATGTGTGTGAGGGCACGTAAAATTTTAATGCATCAGGAAAAAGGTTTTCACTCGGGAGGCATCATTAAGCACCATCGATCGTCGCAAATTGTTTCGGACCGCATGCAGCACCGCTTGCCTCCTTCTGGTGCGTCCTCACGCTGCAATTGAAATGAGGATCATCAAAGAAACGTCACGTCGATTCACTGCACACCAATTTCATATCGCGCTGCCGTTCGTCGTGCACATGAGTAAGCTAACTGCGAGGAAAAGAAAAAAAGAACAATTCTAATACATCACGCCATCCTTTATACGAAACGTTTTTGTGAAGATATTTCACGGAAAGCTAGACAGAACTATATACCCAAGAGTAAAAACGGTCCCGATAAGTGGCTATGCGTCTCGCCTGCAGAACAGGTCCGTTTTTTGGATTGGTCCGCATACTGGCAAAGTTTAAGAAATGCATGGAAGGGAGGATCCGAGACATCTTCGGATGCGAGCACTAAGAGCGCTTACTTTCGGCATGCTTCTTTCAGCTTCTTGTTTCCAGCTTTGGGGCGCACAATGAACGCTGATATCAGCGTGATGGTCCGTGTGCTTGGTGGCGCCACTGCGTGCGTTGTGCTGGGTGAAACATTCCGCGTAAAACCTTGCACATGCGCATTAGCATCTCATGATGAGAGCAGGACATGTTTTTACGGTACATAAGGCGGCATGCAATCGTGTACATGTATACGTGCGTGGCTACACTTTTGACCAACGGTGATCTGTGTGCCACTCTCTTTAAAATCTTCTTTCGGATTTCCAAAAAAGAATGTTGCAAACATTCTTGAAAGCTTCTAAGCGCTTCTTGTAAGCTCAGCTTGCCTCGACTAAGCTTTCTTTGTATGCGCCCTCATTTAAAAAGCATACCGCATTCTTATCCCGTTTGGTGGCGCTAGTGTACGCTGAGTGGTAAGCGCCTGCAATAAGCGTTCTTTGTGCTCGCACCCTTCCTCAAAGTCGCTTTGGAAAGCTTTCGAAGATAGTTTCATAATAACAAATTTCAAAAAAACATTCTGTAGATAACAAGGGAAAATATCGTGAATTGGAAATTTCACATTGTCAAATTCCTCTCAATCTTATTTATATTAATTGGAAATTTTAAATTTAATTTCGAAATAGCGCCATTTAGAGACCAATACGTGCAACGGGCCATTACGTGAACCGGGAGAAAATGAAGATTTTGATTAAATTAAAATGAACACTTGTCTGGTTTAATTAAAAAAAATTGAAATTTCCAATTACTATCTAATTTCCCTCTATCATGTGCGGATGCTTTTCGAAAATATTTAATTTTGTATTTAAACTATACTGTATAAACAATGGACCCCTCTTGACTAAACCCTGTTAGTGAATCTGACATCTGTAAACGAAATTCGTCTAAATCATCTCCCTTTTTGGAATATTATTGCTGGGACGTATACGAGTGGATACTTTGTTAGCTATCTCGAGATATCGTCCTTAATGTTATTTTCTGGTACTTTTTGTTGCTTCCTCAGAAGCTGTACAATCGGTATTTCATGCAGTAATAAAATCCTCCTGTTTCAGTCGCGAGGATGAAATATTATTACTTATGAAAGTGGAAGCAATTAAAGCCCCCAAAGAGGCTGTTTTACGGCCGCCAAAAGTATGCACAAAGGAGAATAACATTGATTCTTAATAAATGTAATAGGAAACCCACGTCGAAAAGAAAATGAATTGTTATACACGCGTTTCTTGTCTCATGTCTTAGGGCATTTTTCTTGTCTTATTACTCCTAAGCAGTGCAACGATGCAATGATTTCTGCTGTGAATTTCAGTTTCAGTTGCTTTGTCCATAGTGTCCCAATATTGTGAGGCACGGCAATTTATATGGTCTATGTGTTAATCGGTATATATATAGATGGGGTTTATTTATAAACAGGCTCAAAACACCGTCTGACAAACACATGTCTCAAAAAACTATTGCATCATATAATTGGCTTGGAGAATTAGGGTTTGTTTTGGAAAATATTGTTTCCAACTCGGCAACTGAAAACATGAGATAGGAAAATGAGAGTTTGCTATGAGGAAATGAAAGTTTGTTTTTGGAGAATGAAAGTTTGTTCTTGGAGAATGAAAGTTCGTTCTTGGAGAATGAAAGTTTGTTCTTGGAGAATGTTAGCTTGTTATTGGTTAATGAAAGTTTGTTCTTGGTTAATGAAAGTTTGTTCTTGTAGAATGAAAGTTTGTTCTTGGAGAATGAAAGTTTGTTCTTGGTTAGTGAAAGTTTGTTCTTGGCGAATGAAAGTTTGTTGTTGGAGAATGAAAGTTTGTTCTATAGAAATGAAAGTTTGTCTAGAGAAAAGCATTAAGAATAAAAATTTCTTCTTTGGAAATGATGGGGGTGTACTGTTGGTTATTTTTACGTATTTCGTCAAGAGAATGAGTTTGTTTTAAAGGGAAATAAGTTTTTTGGACAGTATTTTTTTTCTTTTTTGTGGAAATCAAACGACATCTTGGCAAATGTTTTTCTGATATTTATGAGGAGTGTTTTGAAATTGGCAATGTACAGTACATGTGTATGCATCGAAATTCTATATATGAAAACAGTTCGCCCTACATGTATATTGTTCATGAAGTTCTTGACGTAAACTATTTTAAGATACTATTTTAAGATTGTTTGTGTTTCGCTATACATTTGAAGCGAAGCCATTTCAAATTTTTTATCACCGCGTATCTTCAACGGGATTTACCACCATGCTATGCATTCGTGAGTAATATATTCATGGAAAGCTCACATGATCGTTTCTATGGCGACATCTAGTGCTTAAGCGCTACGACGCCATACCTGTTTCAGTTCCAGTTCATCAAACTATCGAATTTACATTATTATTTGAATTTAAATAATCGGGGTGAGACCCAAACTTTTGTGGTGTCTTGTATTACGAGCGAAGTTGAATAAATTTACACGGAACTGCTACTCTTGTACCGTTTTATATGGCATAAAAACTCAGCGCCCAATATATGGCGGAAACCAGATAACGAACCAATAGCATGTAAATTAATAAGAAATGGGGCGTAAACCATCCACTTCCACTTATTGATTTTTAGGGCAGCAAACCGATATTCCATGGCACTTTACAATTCACTAATTCATTTTTAACGAACCTTTTCTTCTACATGAGAAAACTAAATTCTGGCAATTTTGCAGCTTATTTATTATTCACGTGCTTATTGCTTTATTGCTAAATTATTAGTTTTCATTTATAGACCTAATTTGCAAGTTTGATGGCTGGGGAATTGAATTTATAATGTTGGTATTTCTCAGGGAAACACAAATATGGACGTTTATCTAATGGATATGCTCGTTAAGAAGGCTTATTATGTTGAAGCTGGTTTTAGTCATGCATGAAATGAAACATTTGAATACTACTTTTATTGACGTCTTTATCGATTCATGGTTACCCGCAATTGAATTGTGGTAAATACTCTCCATTTTCTTTAATGAAAAATCCATACCTGGGACTCACTCGACCATTTCTATTTTCTCCTCAGCGAGAGATGACAAGAAAAATTAAAAAAAAAACAGTCCATGCAGTTTCCAACCTGTTGAAGTTGCTGCAAGTTACATCGTCCTTTCGAACTTGGTAGGGATGATCGGCGATGATATTCTTCTCCAACATTTACGATGTTCTTCTTTTTCGAGTTGATTTTCTGCATTTTTCTCTGATGGGAATGCCCCGAGGACAGGGCCTGTCTCGTTGAAAGGAAATAAATAACAAATGCGATATGGCCCATCAACTTCTTGCTATTGATTTCGGCATTATCGAGAGCAACACTCTCTCTCTTTTTCTCATCATGCAAAAAATCACTTAGCATTTATCTTCCCTCCACTCCACGTGACGTCAACCTGCCTGTGCATTTTAATAAATGTCAATATGCAAATGGATATGGGGATGAACGTGCCCCCCTTAGTCTGGTGCCTTCTAAGCTTTCGCTTCAGTTTTGCTCGGAAATTTTCCCGCAGTAAAACCGGAAAAAAAGAACCACTTCAATTAGTAGACGTTCAGTCTGCTGGGTTTTCCCTTGTTGCTAAACCTTGGTTATGCTGTTATTAACCGGATAATGGTTTCCTACTCATGGCAATTTTTGTACATGCAGGGGATTTTGAAGTAAAAACGAACCTTAATGGCACATTAAGGCAGCGTTTGGACTGGTGGTGTTTTGACTTTTGTACTTTTGCAGAATCATCCTTGGCATTTGTCTCTTTGTTCCTCGGCAAGAGAGGATATATGCCAATGCTCGGTTCATGGCATTTTCCTGTAGCGCTTGCTGGCTGCTGCTGACGAACGTCTGAACGACGATACGAGAGTAAATGGAGTCTGGAGATATGTCGATTGTTTGATTGTTCTTGGTTAATGGGATGTGCGATGGATACGTTGTGGCTGGTGAAAGACTGAAGCAGTGGTTCTCTGCATGGCCGGACTAGTCTGGATAGTTTGATACCCAGTTTTTCTGGCATGCACGTGGATAGTAGTTTCTTCAAAGATGTGTTAACAGCTTTCTGAAGGGTGGATGGTAGACTGATCGTTCCTAAAAAAAGTGGGAATCAGAGATATTGTGCTGTATGAAGATTGGCTCTTTAAACTTCCTGCATGAGTTCTTGAAGGAACATTGCCAGTGACCTGGCACACATGTGGATGCTTCTTGTTTCAATGTCATATTGGCAGCCATGATTCTAGGTGTGAATGTTGGACTAGTAAGCATCTTTTGGAACGAAAATTAGCTTACAATAGATTGAGCAGAATCTGGTCATTTCACTAAATACCTACATGAACAGTATTTACACTGTCTAGGTTATTAACCCTATCCATTCCTTTTCATACTTTTGAGTAATTAAACTTATTTGATTTGATAAAAGGTGGGATTCTGAAGTTTTATGTTGCAGGGATACTGTCCCTTCAAACGTATTGCGTGACCATTTTTGACACGAATACTGCTTTATTTGGTACATTATTGCTTAACGGAGTAACCAATAGGCAATAGACCAACGCTAAAAATCATTAAACAGCCAAGCAAACCACTTATACGGATTTGAAAAGAATATTACCAGCTACCACCATGGTGGTTATCTTAAGGCGTGTTAATGTCAAATTGAGCGTATATATTGCATATATAAGTGCCATTTCTTAAAGAGTTTTTGTTCTGAGTTTGGAAGATTGTTGTTTTCCACTAGAAAAGCATTGACGCGCGCAAGTACCAAAGACAATGCCCCGCGGCAGACAAGACGATTTGGAACGAAGTTATTGAAATAAGATTTAACCTGATTTCTCGTCAAATGTGTTGTCTGCCAAGATCTTCAGAGTTCAGACACTAAACTAGCGTTTGGCAAGCGACAATTTCCCACGACTGGAAGCCTTTGTTGCAAAACTCAATCGTCTTCAATTTCTCCAATTTCTGAGACTCGTTTCGGAACGACCTGCTGTCAAGCGCATCTGTCCGACCGTCAGCATGTTTAGCCATCCTAAGAAAAGCATCTTAAATGGTCCTTAAGCTTTCATCATTATGTCGAGGTCTATGAAATGCGACTTTTTTTCCCCTTTTCGTTTAATTTCTTTTTTCGGTTCTACGGAATACACCATCAATTATGGATTGAATGCAACCGAGGAAGACTTCCGGCTTCTTGAATAATATAAGTGAAGATGGCTCTCCAGGTCCCTAATCCTCTCTGAAAAGGACAGGAGGGCATCGCTGAATAGGGCATGACGCTGAGCCCAGATTATCGTGACATGTGATTGATAAATTCCAAAGCATAAGTGAGCGGGGATCGAACTACGGTCTATTTAAGATTCGAATCTGCGCGAGTCTCGAAAATGGAAGACTTTATTTTAAAAAGCTGCATCGAGAAACCGGGCGAATAAATCACCGTTGCTGTATCGTGCAGGCTACTCTTTGAAGGCTTAATGCCAAATCCGTTTGAAATCCCTCCTGGAAACGATCGTTTACCTTTTCCATTGAATTGCAAATAATGCGAGGAATTCAAAACTTATGGCCGTCGAACAATTCTTCAAAACTTTTGACGATGTTTTTGTTTTCGTAAACGTTTTAGCCAGGTTCGCGGACGAACTTGCAAGAAATGCTGGAAGATAATGGGGAAATTCGACTAAAAATGTAGTCACAAAAATCGTCAACATACTGTAGTTTCATCAGTAATTTTTTTAGAGTTCTCCCAAAAGGGACCCAAAACCCCTAAAATTATCTTCGAAATGGAGAACGCACCCCTAAGAAACCTCCCTTCATGCAGCGTTAGGGTGAGAATACACTGAATGCTTATTGCTGGCGCTTACCACTCGGCGTACGTACACTAGCGCCACCAAACGGGATAAGAATGCGGCATGCGTTTTAAATGAGGACGAGCACAAAGAAAGCATAGCCGAGCCAGGCTGAGCTTACAAGAAGTGCTGATAAGTTTTCAAGAATGTTATTTAACAATCTTTTTTGGAAATCTGAAAGCAGATTTGTAAGACACAGAGTGGCACACAGATCACTATTGGTATAAAGTGTAACCTTCGATTGTCATCCGCCTATGTACCGTAAAAGCGTGTACTGCGCTTATCATGAAATGCTAATGCGCATGTGCAAAGTTTTACGCGGAATGTTTCACAAGCATAACGCATGCAGTGGCGCCACCAAACACACTGACCATCACGCTGATATCAGCGCTCATTGTGCGCCCCAAAGCTGGAAACAAGAAGCTGAAAACAAGCACGAAAGAAGCTGAAAGAAGCACGTCGATAGTAAGCATTCTTTGTGTTCTCACCCTTAGAAGTTACCTCATAAGCGCGTCCTCAACTTCTTTCTGATGAAATGCTTCTTTTGCATTCCTGATGTTTTTCCTATGACAACTGGGAAAATGGACAAATGTTCAGACTGACCTATTTATTTTCAGAAAGTTGGAAGGAATCTGAAATTAGGGAAGGGTTTCGTATTATTTCCAGAACCGTTTTATTTCTAAACATAGCTCCGAGTGGGTCAAATTCACCTCTTCAGGGAAGAATAAATTTCGTGATCATGTTCGTTCGTTAAAAGCTGAAGCGTCCTCTGGAGTTCATGATTGCTTTTACGACCATCTTCCCTAAAAGTGAGGTTGAATGAGAAGTTTTGATACGGAAGGAAGTTGAGAAATTTGATTTTCTGTCCAACATTTGGCGCCCGAGCCATGATTGAGCTCGACGCGGCATTGCTTAAGTTTTCCCCGTTGCCTCCTGGGAAATTTGTTCGCGCCATTTGGTGCGGCATCTTGAGCACGACCGTTCCTCGGTCCACCAACGAGGATTCAAAGTGGAAACGAGCCCTTCGCAGTCTGCGGATTTATCTGCGACAGGATCTATTGTCTGCCTTTTATTTGGCTGTTTTTTGTCTCGCGAGCGGAGTTGTTATCGTCTGCCAGAGACTGTAAACATCCGACTGCAGGATCCTTCGGGAATTGAGAATGGAGTGGAAAACTAGCGCTTTTAAATGAGGCGATTGCTTGCTCGCCAGTTAAGGACTTTGTTCGGAAAGCGATGGCCAATTTAACGATGGTATGCGAGGCTGCTGGCCTATTCTTCTCAACTGTAATAGCTTGAACTCCATCCATTGAAGAGGAAAATCGGCTGCACGCCCACCCATGAGTCGAAAAGCTCTTCAGAGTCCTCCACCAGAGCTGCGAAACTCGAGGGATGATATGCGGAGGGCCGTGTTTCTAGCTGGTAATTTTGGATTGGTCATGGAGTTCTCGCAAACTCACAGCCAATATCAGATGCATTCTGTGAAACTTCCAGAGGATGGCGTTGATGGCCAGAGAATTTGGAAGGATGTGACTCTTCAAGCTCTGTGTTTTACCTCATCCGATCCTGCGTTCTAAAGACGGGTACACACTAGCCACCAAATCAAAACTAAAAACCATAGACCCCGAACTTTCAACGTGAACTATAGTTTCTAAAAAAGATTTAGACAAACTACTCGTAGTTTTGCAAAACCGTCATGAGCGTACACACTGCAAAAAACCATATTGACAAAACTGCATGAGCAGACGACAGAGGAAACACGATAGATACGATATGCTGTCGTCTGAAGAATCATCGATATCGTACAGACGAAGCGTTGATGGCAGCGCCACCGCTAAAACGTTTGGCTATTTTCCTTTCATCTCACCGACACTCGACGGGAACGCCAAACTTGGCTTCCAAACTTGATTGATTTTCTAGTTCTTAGTTTGCAGAAACAGTTCACACTGGGAAGCCACAAACCAGAAAAGTTTCAAGTTTGGGTTTTTTTAGTTTGGTTTGGTGATAGTGTGTACCCGGCTTAAATGTGAATCGTGAGTCGGTAACTCAAAAACATCATAGACGTCACCTGAAAACAATAAACTGTTCGCCAACTCCCAACGCCATATAAAACAGGAATCAAAGTTGTGCTTATGTCATCAGGTGAAGCGTTTTTCAAGTCATGCATCATTGGTCTGCGAGGCAAAGGCGTTATGGACCTTGCAGATAAATTCTGTCAAAATCCCCAACGCCATTTTCGAGAAATTTTTAAATTTATTCGGAATTTGTAATGACAAAGCACCATCCCTGTTGCATTTCCTGCAACTGCTAAGCTGATTGCACTTTGTTACGAAAAAGGCATCGATTTGCGATTCTGTGAGGTAATTGTTTGTTTCTACACGGAAAGGTTGACAGCGGCCTTCAGTTATACATGTATATTTCACTCGTTGCCGATGAAATTACTATATATATGTGCACGCTTTGCTACATGGTCATCTGATCGAACGTATGAACTGATCAGTGCATCATGCTTAAGGTAAATTTACAATGCTTTAAGGTAGTTTCAACTTGAGTAAGCCAGGATCCTAATCGCATTATTGCTTACGGAACAAAATGTATATACAGGCTTTCACAGATGGTTTTCACTTGACTTTGGGCATTGTCTTGCAAGCTCTCCAGTTCCTGTTCTACAGATGGGAAAAAAACAACTGCAATAAGGAATTATCACGCTGCGTTTCTTCGAGCGGAAATGAGCAGATACTTTTGTTTCTCCATTAAAGGCCCGGAGGAAATGCTCACGCTTATGCGTTTGAACTTGGAAAATTCTGCTTCTCAATGGCACTTAGCTGGTGGCGCTTTCTGGTATCGGATTTCACGGTTGATCGTCGAGATGGCGCCGTGGGCCTATCTGCATCTGAAATTGTCAAGGGCCTTCAATTCATCTGAATATTAATAAGAATTTTCCGTTTTAATGCTTCGAGGACTTAAGTCTTCGCCATGGTGAAGGCAGCGGCGAAGTCGTCGTCCTCGCCGTCAAATGTCCCTCATCAGAGGCGCACTTCTGGAATAGGAGCGCATTAATTACGCGCAGTTTAATGACGCTCCGCTCTGCGGTAATCCTCTGGAAACGACAAATTTGGAGGGAAATTAAGCTAGCTGGACATCGGCGATTTAATCCCCTTTTCGCAATTAAACCTTTTAGAAACAGGATCATGCTCCAATTACCGAGATGCCAGAGTTGGTGCGCGTGCGACGCAATCGACTCCACGCCCGGCTTTTAATAGAGGAGCTCTTCGTTAATTATTCAAGGAACGATGAGCTGACGTTGCAAGGACTAGTGACACGGAATGGTAATCCTGACTTCAAGGAACGCATTTGGAAAAATGGTTTTTGAGACGATGTTGGGGAATTGCGGTTCATTTCATCATACGATTTGGGGGAAACTCATTTACGAACATTGCAAAAATAATGGTTAATAACGTGCAATAACATTCAATTACATGGTTAAATTTAAAAATACTTTCAAATATGCATGATGCACTGTGGAAAAGGCTTCTTGGAAGATGTTGTGTTTTGTGAGCTAATGATGCTTTTTAAAGGAAAAATGCGTTTTAGAACATGATGCGTCGTGGAAATTGTATCCGTTTTGGAAGATGATGTTTTGTGAAACGTACTTTTTGAAAGATTGCATGTGAAAAAAGCTTTTTTTAAGTTGATTCATTGTGAAAAACCCGTTTTTAAAAAGAATTTGAACGATGCATGCGTTTTGAAAATAGTGTAGTGCGAAGAACACACTTTGTGGAAGATGATCCATTGTGAAAAATGCGGTTTGGAATATTATATTTTGTGAAAAATGTTTTTTTGGAAGTCAATCCACTGTGAAAGAAAATGCTTTTGGAAGATGATCCATTGTGGTAAAAATGCTGCTTGGAATGTGATACTGTACTTCTTGAAAATACTTATGTGGAATGTGACACAATATTATAATTAAGTTTTTGATTCAAGATGGTAATCCACTTCTTTCCACCTTCCATCGAATAAGAGGCCATTCAAAAAGGACGTCCGCAAAATTTGCCCAAAATTTGACCCCCACACCCCCAGTCTGCATTGTGTCCGGTCAATTAGAAATCCCCTCTACCCTCCTATTCGGACGTTCGAAATTAAAAAAAAAAGTATTCAAAAAATTTGGAAAGTTTCGCAACTTTGTAGGCCTACTCGGAAAACGTAAATTTTCTACTCTGAAAAGGTTGAAAATGTTGCCAATTTGTCCTCAGAATCTGCTGGAAATTTGTCAAACTTCTTCTCGAAAACTGTTGAAGTTTCGTAAATGGGAAAACGTGAAATAATTTGTAAGGATATGTTCGGAAAAGGTTGAAAGTTTTGCGAGTTTATTCTAAAGAAAAATGAAACTTTTGCAAATTCGTACTGGGGAAATTTGAAAGTTAGCAAATGAACCCCGAGTTTTGAAGTTCTCTGACTTTTTCAGGTTTTCCAGGACTCGGGGTACTCTGTTATACTGACGTTTGCAATTTATAACTCACCTATGCGATGTTGCGCTCAATTTCCCTTTTATTTTGGGAACGGATTTTATTTGGCATTTTTTGTTTTCAAGTGGACGTCCAAGTTGGTCATACCCCCTTCCTCACCCTGTCCACATTGTGTCGTGACTCAACCTATCCCCTACCCCCTATATGAGAACGTCCTTTTTGCATGGCCCTAAAATTCAGTGCAAAATAGAAATTTCAACCATACACTTTTTAATCTCTGGTGTTTTTAATTCCCTGATGGCAACATCGAGCATAATCCTAACGAAAATTCGCTTTAAAAAGCGAGGACTTTGGAAAACTCGAGAAGAAACTATCGATGAAAATGCGGAGAATTATCGTTCCATTTTTCTTTTGAGGAAAAATACTTTTCATAAAGAAGCCCGCCTGTAAGATGGATTATGCGTAAGCCGTTTTCCGAATTGAATGCTTAACTACGAACGGTAAGCTTAGGCGCAAACGTTTGAATAAAGCCTCCAGTGTAGAATGCAGCCTGTTTTTCCTGCCAAATATAAGGGCATTATCGAAACTTAATTTCTTTTATTGTTTTTGAAAAAGGCAGTTTTTTTGTTTTATCTTCCCGCAGGGTGTGCTAGCTTTTCTCCGGTGCGCGTATCCTTCCGCTTATTTATTTTCCGTCGTTTTCTTATGGAAATTCGTGCCATTTTCACACCGTTCATGGAGCTATTTTACTTTATTTCGATTTCTTGGGATGTATTTTCGTTCGCCCTCATTCCGCACCTGGATTGGATTTCGAAGTGCATGCGTAATTCATGTTCTTTCTCACACCGTCATACACCTAACTGCCAGTTGACGCCACTTTTCTTTTTATGCACAATCGATTATTTCCCCCGTTTTTTTACATCTCTCTGGCATGACAATTTCGACGCTCTTCTTATATGCTCCGCGATACACTAGCTGCTCCCCAATAAAATAGATTGAATTTTCGATAAAAGCAACGTTAATGCCAAAATATAATAAGGTTAATTCAATAATGCGCTCGAGCTTGATACGACGCTTAGTTCAGGAAATGTTTTTTGTGTTCTTCATCTGCTCACGGAGATATCGTTCAATTTACTGAGTTTTTTGATAAGACATTAATTGCGAGGGCTCGATACAAATTGAGTTCGAGGAACTTTGACGCCAGCTTTCGGTGACCTTATTATTAGCGACGTTCTGCATCCGTAGAACATGCTATTTGTAGTCACACTTTTTAAAAAAGGTATGCCAAGTAGAACCTTTAGAGGTTCTTTTTCTTGCTACACCAGCTGACTTTTATTTTAATGGCTGTACATTGTACGTCGAAGAACCCCAAAAAACTTCTTTTTTAAGAACCTTCTAAAAGGTTGCAAAATACACAAATGAAGTTCAATACACCGAACCCTTTTCAAGGTTCCAAATACACATATAAAGTTCAATCCTCTGAACTTTTTCAAAGGTTCTTTATATATGTAAATGTTTTTTTATAAATTGAAAAATTAAAGAGGTTCCATACATTCAACCCATTTAAGGATAATTTTTGAAAGAAAATTCTTTTTGGAATATTTTAGTTCACGAAATACTGATCAGTATCATCCATTCCGAAGTAGCTACGTGATTGCTATGTTTTTATTATAAAAACGAAGTGATATTAAGCTAAATAGCATCTATAACCCAGTATTTTGAACTAAAGCGTTCACATTTTAACACAAACATCCAAATATAAGAAAAGTCTCGGTAATTAATTAAAATATGAATTTGCACGTGTTTGCATGTATTCGTCCTGAAAATCTAGTGCTATTTAGATGTACAACTATATACAATGGCATAGAGTAAAAATTGAAGTATTAGGCACAATAATTTCATTTAACCTAACCTAACCTAAAACGGTCAAATTACTGTGCCAAACATTTCAGTTTTTACTGTACATTATAGCAGTTGTACATCTAAATTAACAAAACTATACATTTCCATGACGATGGCAAATATTCAATCATATAGTAATTCGTTTTCACAACGAAGACATTGCAATGAAGTGAACTGAAGTAATCATCAACAAAAAAAATACCTTAACATTGATTATATTTTCGAAGAATAACTTCATCAAGTCGACATGTGGTTACGCATAAATGAAACTGCGCGCAACACAGAGTTTCTGGTTTTGGAATGCAGCTTTCACGTGGTGTGGCATTCCTGAAGAGGTTCCTTCAAGAACCTTTAGAACTATGGAACCTTCCTTGAAGGCCAGTAATGCTGATGTGCTCGCCATTTTTAGTTGAGGTGCTTCAAAGCACCTTTATGAAAAAAAGGGGCGAAGATTTAACGTAGAACCTCGAATGAACCTCAAAATTTGTAGAGTGTACATCACTCTTCTGAAAACCTGTCGGTTAACGGTGTCCGGTATTCTGATTTGAAGCACTTTAGGAAGAAGAGCATTTGAAAATGTCAAATGCGTATGATGTATTAAATACTGAATGTTAAAATGTGAGGCAATGGTAACAATAAAGCGTTGCATGTTGAAGTACTTGATAATCGGTTCGAAAATGCATTTTAGAAAATAGTGGTTGAATATCTTGAAAAGCAGCTGAAATAAATTTGAACATGTGTAAATTTGTCACGTCTCTGCATAAGCGAACCTATTTTAACATGCTTTCAACATTTATTTTCGCAGACGATTCGACGAAATGTATTAGCATACGTTCAGAATATATTAAATGTTCATTTAAATGTAATTCCGTCATTCTTGTAAAACTAGACAACGATATGTGGCGATTTGGCAACCTCTTGTCGTCAACTATCAAGGAAATGGTTCCATGCCTACTATGTACAAGGTGCTTGTTGACACCCTGTATCCTTTCTCGACTTCATTTCGAAAACGGAATTAGGTTCGTGCTATTTCAGTTGAGGGAATTGCTTCAGCTCCATGGCAGAAGGACTTCGAAGATGTTTGCCGTTGTTGTGACGCGAGGGGTTTTTCCGGAAGTCATCGAACCAGAAATGCGAATTCCCTGCAGGGGGATGTTGCCTATCTTCAGAGCAGTGATACGAAGGTGTCTAACGATGGCAACTACGGACGAGTTTAGATTAAGTTTTCGCTTTATGGGTCTCGTTAGGGGTGGACCAGTAAGCCCCAGCGAACCTCCGAAAGATCCGCCATGGGACTCTTTCACTGATTATACGAACGGATTCACGATAGAGTCACGAGAGAGGAATGTTTTCTGGTTGGATGGCAGCAGCCATTGGTTGGTTCCTTCTCGAGGTTGATTGCATCGATGAATTGTGCGCTTTATCTGAGGTTCCGTTGCTCGGGGGATGATTAAGCTGAACGCAATTTGTCTGATCAGCTTTGGAATGTTGGAAGGAAACTGGCTGAGCTGTAAAAGCATTTGCTCATAAACCAAGATTTGCGCTGAATCAAACTATCTCAAAAATGTTAGATCTTTCAATACAGTGTAGCTGTTTACCACTATAGACAAATAGATGATTCAACGTTATGTCGTGCACCGAAAATCAATTTATCTTAAATCAAGATGTCCACAAAATAAAGACGAGCTGATGCATCTACATGTATCACGTGTGTTTTGCAACTTTCAACAAGATGCATCTTCTTGTTAATCAAGATGGTGGATCTTGTTTGAAGGTAAAATACCGAAGATGCATTAGTTCATTTTATTTCGAGGACAACATTTGAGGTTGTTTTGCATTCTGTAAACACATTATTGGAGAGATAAACATTTGCTCATATTTTTTACATACCATGAACTTGTTTAACATGTCGAGGATGCGTACATTTGAAATATACAGTGTATGTAGTATACATGTACAGTACATGCACATAGGCTCGTATGATCTAAATGGTTTTGCACACATATTTTAGACGTGTTTGAAAATGGGGCCAAATAAAATCTATAGCGGTTTTATAGAAACGCATTTCATAAAAAATCGTTTTCATGAGTGCCAATTAACATTCATCCGACTTTCATAGAAAGTTTCATATAATTAATACTGTATTTCAGATGAGTGTCACTAGATTTGATCATTTTTCCATTCCTATGCAAATTTTGAAGTATGAACAGTTATTCGAAATTTAAATATTAATTAACACATAACTGTTTGGATTAATAATTGAATTTATTTAGGAATCTTTTATCTTAAAATTATCTCAAGCTACGAGCGTAGTTAAAACCGTTTTTTTTTGTCCAATTGTTGAGTTTAATCGTATTGATGATTTATTTTTTATTTTTAGGTAAGTGTTCCGATTTGCTCTCTTCGTGTCAAGCAATCGTCTTTTTCGGTAGGATTCCCGTTTCCGTTTCCTGCGCAGTTTTTCGAATTGCTTTTTCGCTTATCTTTATCAGTATGGCTATAGGAAGCCATTACCGTAGCGAGGCATAAATACGGGGACATTAGTCAGTGTGCTTTAATGTCCTGCGAAGGAACGATCGCGGATCTTCTCGGGGAATTTCTCCGGACGGACACCATTTCGAAACAAAGGAGCCTCAGAGTTATGCGTTTGGGTCAGAGGTCGCTAGCGTTAAACGCACGAGATAGTAAAATGCAAAAGAGTCAGAATCTTGCAGCCGATGCAGGAAGAGAAGCTAATTTACTGGCCATCAAAGCCGGCCATTATCCTCCTTTCGGCTCGGTCATTTAAAGATGGCGATTAAGACCTAATCAACGGTATGGAATAAACTTAAGAAGCAGGATTTACTCTCCCCTTTACAACTAGACCTTTAGATAAATTTGGGACGAAGGATTAGAACGTGCCCATTATGTTTTCCTTAGGCGAATTACCGTAAGTGCATTGGCTGCAAAAATGTGCAAAATAATTTACATAAAAAGTGTACCTTGCCTGAATGTTTCTGTTTATCTCAGAAATACGGTTTACATGTATCTTGAAATGTCAAGGTTCAGGAACGTTGCTTCGTACGTGAGAATGTGTTGCACTGACAACACATTTGGGTATAATACAATGTGATTTCGTTTAAAGCAGCTTATACTTGACTATACCCATTTTTAAGTCTAAAGGTGCGAACACAAAGAGTGCTTACTTTCGACGTGCTTCTTTTAACTTTTTTGTGCTTGTTTTCAGCTTCTTGTTTCCAGCTTTGGCGCGCACAATGAACGCTGATATCAGCGTGATGGTCAGTGTGCTTGGTGGCGCCACTGCATGCGTTGTGCTAGGTGAAA
>JAQGAO010003241.1:0-17481 GCA_034697705.1 Ommatoiulus sabulosus | reverse complement strand
CCACGTTTCGTTAAAACGATTTTTTTTTTTTGGGGGGGGGGGGAGGGGGGGGATTGTACAGCCACTTTTTGGAGCGATTGTACATGTGAAACTTCATTTAGAAATACTCTCTTTTTGCGAATTTCTGTTATTACGACGTTTAAATAACGTTGATTTTCTTCGTTTAAAACGAATTCCGAATTCGGATTTTTTCCAACTTTCGTCCCAAAACGAAAGAATTTTCGTATAGTCCCGCTACGTTTCGTTAAAACGAACTTTAAAAAACAAAAAATGTACGTTTTAACGTGAAAACTATTATTAAAGACTCCGATATACAGTAGGCTAAGTTACGAAAAATATACAAAAAGTGTTGTACGTATAGTTTGAACCGAACCTGAATTTAAAAAAATTGCATATTCTTACCTTTTTTCTAGCTTAATTTCCAAAAAATCCGATAAAATCCGATTTGGTGTAATTCCGACGCTGTTGGAACGTGACTTTTGCCATAGGGGAACAACACGTCCCCTTTTTTTGTTTTACAAATTCGGCGTTTCTTCTTCTTCCAAAAAAATTCAAATTCCAAGTAAAAATAATAAGATGGACGGTAAATATCGAGCACTTGAGGTCATCGCTACGCAGCACTCGCCATATTCCTCTTTTTGGTTCCTGAAGCAACAGGTGCTTTGGTCACTCTGCGAGCGGGCTAGAGGAATGCGAAGACCCCCCCAAAAAAATGGCCAGCCTACATTTCCCCATTGGGTGTCAGCTCAAAAACTCAACGCGGAGGGGCGTGGCTCCCAGACAAGTCTGAATGTGGAACGGAACGCCCTCTCTTCCCGTCGTGCAACACCAACGGAGGAGGTGATTGAGAGCGCCGTCTGTGGCGGCTCTCTAGAGATATCTCCAGACTTCGGTTTTTTTATTTTAATTTTGGGAGGTTTATGGACAGGTTGAAGTATTGCTGTGGAATTTCGATAAGACGAACTCGATTTTTATACCAATTTTTTTCTACAATTACGAGCTCGTATTCAGACCCCGCGTCCTTTATGGCATCATGGGTATGGTCGATGGATGTTGATTTTTTCGTTTAAGACGAATTCCCAATTCGGATATTGCGAATTTTCGGCTGAAACTGCGAGGTTTCTTTTAAATTTAGGAAGTTTTTTGGATAGGTTGAGGTATTGCTGTGAAATTTTGTTAAGACGAACTCGTTTTTTATGTGAATTTCAATATACCAATTTTGTCTGCTACTACGAACTCGTTTCCAGACCCCTTCCTGTCTTCAGGTTATTGACGAATGATGTTGATTTTCATCGTTTAAGACGAATTTCGGATATTGCGAATTTTCGCCTGAAACGAAGTAATTTTTCGAGTTACATTCGCCCTACGTTTCGTTTAAACGAACTTTTCAGACAGGTTGAGGTATTAGTGTGAAATTTCGTTAACGTGAACTACGAACCCCGCGTTAATTTCACTCGTTTAAGACGCAATTCCTAGTTCGGATATTGCGAATTTTCGGTTGAAACGAATGAATTTTTCAAGTCCAGGAGCTTTCGTGCTACGTTTCGTTAAAACGAACTTTAGACAATACGGCAAAAAAGTACGTTACAAGGGGGAATTCCCCGATAGAAGGGGCAGCACTTTCCTATTCGTAGATGTGGGATAGGATTTCATCAGAACTTCTATGAAACTTTAGTTCTTATCTTCGAAAGTCACGTCTCGTCTGACTTTCGATAATACGAACTACGCTTTAAACCAACGAAGTTTGACTGTATTTTTCTTTTGGGAAAAACTTGATTTTGTTTTTTGTTGTTTTGAACGTGTTTTTAAAAGAGGCGATTAAAATGCGAGCCACTCGCCTTAAAAACCGGACGCTCCACTCACCACGTGACCCACTTGCGATTGGACACGTTCTTGTCTGAACGAAAAATAAGACTGAAAAAATAAGGAGACGTCATTGACCTTATTTATTTTTCCGGTTTTTTGAATTTGCGCGGGCCGGTGGACAGGTGGCGCTGATGAGCGACTGCGTGGGGGCGCCACGGGCATCTTTCTTTAGACTCGTGGCGCTCTTTTTTTTAAAAAAAAATAATAGCGCTGCGGCTAAAGATGGCCGCCGCACTAGCAGACGACGATGGTCCTGCGATCTGCCGGACAAGGAGTGATGATTTATGGAAGATACTTCGATTATCCGGAGTTGGTTTAACCGGATTTTTTAGATGTATCAGTTTCCATTCGTTTTAAAACCCAGGTTTTAAAATTCTTTCCTGCATTTTAAATATTTTTTGGCCCAAAAACCAAAGTAGGCCTATGTAACGTTATTGTAACCTGAGTTGCACTTCGGCGCACATTGTTAAATCTGGTTTGGAATCTGTGCTAAATTTATTGTCCCAATTTCGAATTTTTGATAAGACCACTCTTAAGACCACTCTTAGCCCAAATATATATAAAAACTCACATATTCTTCAGAGTTCCCCCAGAGCTGGAGAACCTGGAAAGTCAGGGAACTTGAAAATGTCTGGAATAGTTAGTGAAGAATGATTTATTTTGAAAGAACGTCAGAGAAATTCAACGTATTAATGCTGTAAAAATCAAAATTTAATGAATCCACGTGGTTAGTATATATAGGGCTCCTTTATAAAATTTTCCGAGTACGATTTCTCGCCAAATTTTCAAGATTACATTTTTCGAGTACTAATTTGCAAGTGTAAAATTTGTCCAGTACTAATTGCAAATTTATAAAAAATAATTCTCAACCTATTCCGAGAATAACTTTGCAAAATTTGCAAACATTTCTCATAAAAAATTTGCGGAAGTTTCAACTGTTTTCGAGTACAGATTTGGAACATTTTCAATAGTTTCCGAGGAAAAATTGGCAAAATTTTCAACTTTTCACTTTTCAGAGTACAAAATTTACGTTTTCCGAGTACAAATTTGCAAAACTTTCAAAATTTTCCGAATACACTTTTTTCAGGTTGGGAAAAATTTTGAGGACGACCTTTTTGAATGATCCCTAACATAGGTTTGAACTGTAAATTTTTAAAATGCGCACCTATGTTTGCATTTTAATATAAAAAGTAAAATATGTTCGAGTGATGAAATGCTACTCTAAAATGCTACTTTATATTTAAAATAGCTCTTCAGTAACATATGTATGTGCCTAAAATATTCAACTTTAAATTCTTGAAATTATGTTTCTAAAAATATGACAATTGCTTATTTTTTGACCTCCGGCTTTTGTCGCGAATATTTAATTTGTCTGGAATGAAAGAATGGTGTCATGGCGACAAAAGCGGCGTGAATTAACGTGTCATGTTTGACATTTGTGCGAAAACTTGTCCTAAAAAGTGCATTATTTTGATTTTTTGGGGACGTCCATGCAGTTTGCGAAAATTAGGACAACCTGTTTCGCAAACTTTTCGAAGGTAAGGCTAAATTTTTGGATATACCCTATAGTTGGACCTCGAGGAACGTCAACCGTAGTTCGAATTATCGGAAGTCATGTGAAACGTAGTAGCTTCATCGATAAGAACTAAAGTTTCGTTCAAGTTTCCGATGAAATTTCGTCCAAGTTCTTCGAATCAGAAATTCGTATAAAACGAGTTCTTCATATCAGAAATTCGTATAAAGCGAGTTCTTCGTATCAGAAATTTGTATAAAGCGAGTTCTTCGTATCAGAAATTCGCATAAAGCGAGTTCATATCAGAAATTCGTATGATGCGAGTTCTTTGTAACAAAAATTTGTATAAAGCGAGTTCATATCAGAAATTCGTTTAAAACGAGCTCTTCGTATAAGAAATTCGCATAAAGCGAGTTCTTTGTAACAAAAACTCGTATAAAGCGAGTTCATAACAGAAATTCATATATGAAACGAGTTCTTCGTATCAGAAATTCGTATAAAGCGAGTTCTTAATACCAGAAATTCGTATGAAGCGAGTTCTTCGTATCAGAAATTCTTATGACGCGAGTTCTTTATATCATAATTTTGTATAAAGCGAGTTCTTCTGTAATGAGCTTTCAATGTAATACACGTTTACAGACAATGTAAAAATATCTTCAAATGTTAATTTTATTAAAATTGTCTCATAGTTATATTCGCCTACAGGGGGCACCCCGAATCGTTACCGCCCCTTTTCGAAAGTTCCAACGGCGACTTATTTCGCTATGATATTTCGCTATACTCTAAATACGAAAACATTCGAAACTTTGTTGAAAAATATGAAAAAAAAAGACTCATCAAATTCTGCTCGACCACCTGTACGAGTATAAAACAACGAAATAAATACTATTGATTGTTTAAGAGAAAATTATAAATAATATTTCGAAAGCTGAGAAATAAAAAGATCCCCAAAATTATACAGAGATGAACAGCGCGCACCATTTCAAACGATATGATTATTAACAACAAATATATACACAGAGGAGGCGTGGCAAATTTCCCAATCATGCGAACAGAGAAAAGAAAAATACAAAAATTATTGAAAATTACATAAACAAAATTATAGACATCGAGTACGAAAAATGACTTTCGAAACAGCAAAGTGTTTCGTCTCGCGCGTAAATATTCAAATATATTTCCCCATAATATTCCGAATCTATATATATTTATATAAAACGTGGCTAAAAAGTCTGTAGCACCCTCTCACATCTCCAGAATGGGTGCAAAAATGAAAAATCAGACAATTGGAACACATAGGAACCACAAGGCGCTGAATTTAATGGAGTTCAAAACATATATGGCACCAGACTTTTTAGCCCCGCTGTATACTCGCTTCAAACTGCGTTGGAAACGGGCATTAAGTTAATGGCGTTTGGTGCAATTCGTTGTATCCGTTATCCGTAATAAATATTCATTTCACTCCTCCGTTGGTCAAAGTGGTCAGTGCAATGGACGTTTCTTTAATCAGCGGAAAATCTATCAGTTTCCCGAAGATATGCAAATTTGTCTTCGAAATTTGCTGAAGATTTTGCAAATTTATCCTCAGACACTGTTGACAATTTTGTGCTGCATTGAAAAACTTGGAAATCTGGAAAATTTTTATCACGATTAAAAACGTGCACTAATTTGTCCACGAAAACTGTTTGAAAATTTTGCAAACGTATCCTCCGATTAGGTTAAAAACTTTGTAACTATGTCCTCGGAAAAAGTTTTAAATTTGCCTCTGAAATTGGTGAAAATGTTGCAAATTGTACTGGGAAAATGTTTTCAATTTTGCAAATGAGTCCTGAGCTAACCACGTGGTTCTTCCTAGTGAGGTGTCCATACTTTCGTTTCCAGAATGGTTTACAACTTACCGAGCTATACTCGCCCATAAAGTACGACTCATCTAAAAATTTCATTTCAATGAAACTGTGTTAAAACTGCACAGTTGGTTCGAGTATCAATCTTAAATGTAGTTGGTTTTAGAAGACGAGTTTCTCAGCTGACCAAAAAAACGTCCAGCACAACCATTGCGGCCAACATTGATCAGTGACTTCTTGTTCTTCCTTTCCAGAGTTGCCGTTCTACGTCTTGCGGGCGTATCGATTGGAGCGGGCGTTGCACACGGGTCCGGTTCCTGGCCAGCTGCAACCGGAGATGGTGTCGTCGTACACCAGTCGCACCGGACAGTCGAAGTAGTGCAGGGTGAAGCCGTTCACCCACTTGTCCCAGTAACATTCGTAGAACTTGTTGCAGTCGTCCGGGTGACGAAACAGACCCGCTCTCTCGCACTGGATCGGACCGACGTACGTGGCATGGCCGGATTGACTGCCACTCGGTCGTGTTTCCGGAACGGAGCTGAGCACCACCTTGTGACTGGTCACTGCCCCTCCTCCACTTCCGCCTCGACCACTAAACTGACCACTTCTTGAGTCGTAACCATCACCATCACTTCCAGAATTGCTTCCACTGTCTTTCCCTCCATATCTGCTTCTGCTGCCGGACTGGCCACTCGATGCCTCCCGATGACTGCTCGAGCTACTGCTACTGATACTTGAGCCATAACCAGAACCTCTTCCAGAATGACCAGTTACAGATCCAAGATGGCCGCCACCGCTAACTCCATAGCCGGCTCCGCTGCCACTGCCGCCGCTCGCTCCATAGCCGGCTCCGCTGCCACTGCCGCCGCTCGCTCCATAGCCGGCTCCGCTGCCACTGCCGCCGCTCGATCCAGAGCCAGTTCCGCTGCCACTGCCGCCGCTGACTACATAGCCGGCTCCGCTGCCACTGCCGCCGCTCGCTCCATAGCCAGCTCCACTTCTGAACTGACCACCTGATCCCTCCAGATGACCGCGAGAGCTGCTGCCACTTAAGCCATATCCAGACCCTGTTCCAGCATTACCAGTAACAGATCCAAGATAGCCACCATCACTGCTGCTATCGACACTACCTATCACTCCATAGCTGGCTCCACTGCCGAGCTGACCACTCAACCCTGCTTGATGACCACTGGTGCTACTACTACTGCTGCTACTACTGATGGAGTATCCTTTACCATCATCCCCGGATGACTCCACCTTTACATCGTACTGTCCATCACCATTGGCTCCAATACCGTAGCTGCTCTGTGTCCGGGTGGCGTAAGGACCATTCCTGTGCCTTTGCCTTTCTACGCTGGTGTCGTAGCTGACTGAATATGCCGTGCCCCCCTGACGGTTAGCACCTGAACCACTTTTGGAATCGCCTGGAATGATACATGGGAAAAGGTAAAGGACATGAATAATTCAGTTTTTAATGTGTGTCATAATTGTTGAGGATATGGTGAGGGGATCATTCAGTAAAGTTATTATACATGTCTTACTTACTGGACAGTTCAGCAACTTAACTAAAATTTGCATCCATTTGCATCTATTATGACAACTAACCTTGCAAGAACTTAACAGATCCTCGGTAGACATGTTGAGCTCCTGGCTGTGTAACTCCGACCTTGCCTTTACCCAAATACTGGTTATTTCCCGAATAATACTGCCCTTGGCCATTGAAAGACAAATGACCACTGTCACCATCTCCTTTGGATTGACCATTAAAGTCTTGGCTCTCTCCAGAATCATCTCCCTGGTCTTGGTCGTCACCATCATTCCTAATTCCATAAATGGGTCTGACAGTGTAAGACGTTGGAGGAACGGAAGAGTAATATTGACTGTTGTCGTAGGACATGCGACCTGAGTCGATTCCATAACTTTGGTATCCGGCAGGTTGGCGATTGTGCTCCGGGACAATGGATGGAGTGACCAAAGAAGTTTGTCCATGATGTCCAGAAGAGAAGTATGAAGTGTAGCTAAAATCACCTGAAGAGCCATATCGACCACGGTTGGCAGCTTTGTGCGGTGCATAGGTGGTTGGGGTAACCGTGCTGCTTTCGTACCTGGTCACCTGCGGTAACGTAACTGTAAAACTGCTCAGTGTGCTCGGACCGTTGTAAGTACTTGGTCGTGGACTGGTTGTGCTGATGCCAAAGTTGGGAAGAGTGCTACCACCATAGTATTCGCCTCTAGATTGGTCAGCAATCCCTGCACTCTGTCCATTTTTCTGTGCAGAATAGCCAGATTCTCCGCTAGTAACCACTTGGATGCCTGATCCGTACGACTGAGCAGGAGCCGAATGAGTTCGGTAAGTGCTGCTGTGTAGAGAGTGACCCGCATCACCCACTTGTACGTTGTAATTAACTGGGCTTGGGGTAGTTGAGTAGAAAATGTCTTTGATCGTAGGGACAGGACTCTGAAGAGTGACCGGAATGCTGGTAACTGATTGGTACACCCGTCCATCCTGGTTAGAGCCTCCACCACCACCCCCTACCGCAATACTGTATTTGCCACTTTGTCCACTGTGCCCAGTTGGTTTTCTTGAAGCTGTCTGGCCATAACTCTGAGTGACCTTTGATTGGCCATGACTGCCATAGCCACTACCAGAAATAGCTTGTGAGTATCCACCATCAGATACTGTATGACCATAATTGTTGATGGATTGTGTAGGACTGTACTTGTTTCCTCCTAATGTTATAACATAGCTATGGTGCCTACTGGGACCCTCATAGCTTTTATCAATCTTGCCTGGAATTGATTGGCCGTAATTGTTGCTGGTCACCGAATGATAGTATTGGTTTACAGGAACAGTTTGCCCATACTTAGGTGCCTGACTGTAGTCATTTCCATAAACTTCTTGTTGATAACTGCTTCCAGCTTTAGATGAACCATGACCACTGCTGGATGCTGCTTTACCATATCCAGACACTTCTTGTTTATAGATGCTGCTAGGTGTTGATGGACCATAACCAGTGCTGACTGAAGCTTTGCCATATCCAGACACTTCTTGCTTGTAGACACTGCTAGGTGTTGATAGACCATAACCAGTGCCGATTGCAGCATTACCATAGCCAGTCACTTCTTGTTTATAATTGTTACGAGATGTTGATGGGCCATAACCACTGCCAACTGAGGCTTTACCATACCTAGACCCTTTTTGTTGGTCACTACCACCAGGTGTTGATGGACCATAACCAGAGCTGACTGAAGCTTTGCCATATCCAGACACTTCCTGTTGATAACTACTGTCAGGTGTTGATGGACCATAACCAGAGCTGACTAAAGCTTTACCGTATCCAGATAGTTCCTGCTGATAATTACTACTAGGAGTTGATGAACCATAGCCAGTTTCAACTGTAGCAATACCATATCCGGACACTTTCTGTTGATAAGTGTTACCCGTTGTTGATGAACCATAACCAGTGCTAACTGCAGCATTGCCATTTCCAGAAACATCTTGCTTATAACTGCTACGAGATGTTGATGGGCCATAACCACTGCCCACTGATGCTTTACGGTATCCAGAAACTTCATGTTGATAAGTACTGACAGGTGTTGATGGACCATAACCATTGCTGATTGCTACTTTTTCATATCCAGAAACATCTTGTTGATAACTGCTACTTGGAGCTGATGGACGATAATTGTTGACGATTGCAGCTTTTCCATGACCTGACACTTCCTGTTGATAGGTGCTGCTAGGGGTTGATGGGCCATAAGTGTTGCTGGCTACAGCTTTTCCATAACCAGACACTTCTTGCCGATATATGCTGCTTGGTGTTGATGGACCATAATAGTTGCTTCTGGGGGTTGATGGACCATAATTGTTGCTGACTGCGAGTTTTCCATGTCCATAATTGTTGTTGTCTGTGTCTTTTCCATAATCAGACGCTTGTTGTCGATAGATGCTGCTAGGTGATGATGTACCATAATAGTTGCTGTTTGTGGCTTTTCCATATCCAGACACTTCCTGTCGATAGATGCTGCTTGGTGTTGAAGGACCATAATTGTTGCTGACTGCAACTTTTAATTGTCTGGCTACTTCCTGTTGAAAGTTGCTGCTAGGTGTTGATGTACCATAATAGCTGCTGTCGGAGGCCTTTCCATAACCAGACACTTCCTGTCGATAGATGCCGCTAGGTGTTGATGGACCATAAAAATTGCTTTCTGTTGCTTTTTCATATCCAGACACCTCTTGTAGATAAATGCTGCTAGGGGTTGATGGGCCATAAGTGTTGCTGGCTACAGCTTTTCCATAACCAGACACTTCTTGCCGATATGTGCTGCTTGGTGTTGATGGACCATAATAGTTGCTGCTGGGGGTTGATGGACCATAATTGTTGCTGACTGCGAGTTTTCCATGTTCATAATTGTTGTTGTCTTTGGCTTTTCCATAATCAGACACTTGTTGTCGATAGTTGCTACTTGGTGTTGATGGACCATAATGGTTGCTGTCTTTGGCTTTTCCATATCCAGATACTTCTTGTTGATAGTTGCTGCTTGGTGTTGATGGACCAAAGTTACCAATGACTATGCCTTGAACATTTCTATGTATATTTGGACCCTTCAGATTTCCTGAGACATCTTGACCATAGTTATTTCCATATCTCGAGTCCTGGCCATAACTACTACTTGTTACAGCTGGTTCAAAGTTGGGATTGACCACTCCAAGACCAATTCCTGAGGCTGTTTGACCATAACGATTGCCAGTGACTTGTTGGATGAATTGGATAGCAGGCGTTGTTTGTCCATATCCGTAATTTCCGGATGATGCTTGACTGTAACTCGGTGTTTGCTGTGCAACTGAGAAAACTGGGACTTTTGACTGACCGTAGTCGCTGACGGAAGACTGACCAGACTGGTGAACAGTAAATCTTTGGACAGCAGGTGTGGTGAACGTGGTGTAGGCCTGACCACCGGATGATGGGCGGTTATATGATTGAGCTTGACCAGCAAACTGGACGTGCCCTGCTGGGATGTTAGCTGTGGTCTGGGTTTCTCCTTGACCATAAAAAGTAGAAGGAAGATTCTGTTGGACATAGTATGTTCCTCCACCGCCAGACGTCCCCTGTCTCGCTGGCTTGGTCACATAGGTGCCACTCTGTTGCACTTCTGGAAACCTCTGCTGACCGGAATAACTTTGATAGGTGTCAGGTTGAGCCACTGGAATTGAATATGTATTTGTCTTAACGCTGATGCCAGTGATTTCTAAGGGTCCTAAAAACTTCGTCGTGGGTACTGATGGAACAGTGACCGAAAATCCGGAATCGGGTTGTCTTGCTTGACCACTGCCGTAATGATTCCCAGCATCTTGACCACTGCCGTAATGATTCCCAGCATCTTGACCAATGGCTAAATGAGAGAACAATAATGTTTTTTTATAATTAAGTGCATCGGTAAAACAGAAGTAAGAGCCTGAATTGATGTCCGTAACTCATTGAAATATTGAATATGACTGGGAACTTATCTACCCTCGTAACTTCCTCCGGTGTCTCGTATAAGAAAGTCTTGTACGGCGGAATCTCGTTAAGAAGAACTCGCTTTATACGATTTTCTTATAGCAGGAAACATTTCCTGTCTCTGTTCTAGAGTATGGACGAATAATGCTATAATTTCTTCATTTAAGACGAAATTTCGAATTCGGATATTACGAATTTTCGGCTACAACCAATGCATTTCTGAGTTCTCTATCATTCACGCTAAGTTCAGTTAAAACGAAGTTGAGACAATATGAAATAAAATTACTGGAGCATATAGATGTGCAATCCTGCAATTTTTTAACGTGTAAATAATACATCCTGGACTGTGTACTAAATGATGACGTCATTCATTAAAATTCTGCTGATGACGTGAGCATCAGAATTTTTCAAATGTCGTCATCATTGGAATTTTAAAGAATGACGTCATCAGAATATTTACGAACGACTTCATCCACTAATTTTTATTAATGACGCCATCCCCAGAATTTTAAAGAATGAAGTCGTCTGAATTTGTATTAATGACGCCAATCATTAATAATATCCCATTTTTACCTAATTTGATCTGACATTTGTTTTGAGAAATTTAACCGAGTAAAATATCGGGACATAAATACGGGGACAATTTTAGGACATCCAAAACTTTAAAACCACCCTTCCCTCTCGCAGTTCCAACTCTCAATAATACGAACTTCATTTTAAACCCACAATTAAATCTCGACGTCCCTCAGAGGTTCATCTACCCCAATTCCCAAGCATGCCTTATTTGGATTCGGACTAAAACCCATCTCCTACCTTGTTGGAAGTCTCCTCCTTCGAGTCCTAAAGAGGCGCCATAGACAGGCCTAACTCCAAAAGAGGGCCTGTAGTTGGCGTCTCCCCCGTACTGCGTCGCTGCATAAGCTTCGGAGTAGGGCCCGGAGCGTCCGTGATGGATGCCCGCCGAATATCTGACGCCATCGTTGCAGGGCGTGGTCAGCCATCTCCAGTTGCAAAGGAGGCGTCGCTCGTCGAACACCAGGTCGTAAGGGCACCGAAACTCGAAGGCCACCAGAGCACCATCTCCGTAGAAGTCGGTGCACTTGTAGAACCAGCGGCAGTTCTGCGGGTCCCGGAAGTAGCCCGGGGCGTAGCACACAAAGGTGGATGAAGGCACTGAGAAGATCTCTCCGGAACCGTCGCAAGGGGGCGCTGCTGAGGGCCAGTTGCACACGGAGTGGCGCTCGTCGAACACCAGACCGGAAGGACAGTCGTACTCGAAGACGGTGAACTCCTCCTTGTACTGATCGAACTTGACGCAGCGGTAGAAGCGACCGCAGTCGTGGGGGTGACGGTAGTACCCCTGGCGGGTGCACCCCAGGTGGGAACGTTCCCCGCGGCCGAGAAAGTGGATGGCGCCGCTACGGTCAACAATCTGGGTTACGCGGTACTCGCTAGAACGTTTCTCCCTAACGGTGACGTTGGTGGCATTGGATTCCTCCAAAGAGGAAGTGTTGGAAGAAGTGGAGGTTGAGGAATTGGAAAATAAGGAAGATGTTGGAAGGATGTTGATGGTAGATGTTGCAGTGTCATTGCTGGTAGAGGTGGTGGTGGAGGTTGTGCTCGGCGTGGCTGCATCCAGGTCTTCCTCCATGCTCTCCATGACAGTTTTCTGGTTGGCGCCTCCCAGAGACGCCAAAGTGTCGCGGGCCGCACTCACCAGGGGGAAGCGGCGTCCGCATCGTCCGGTGGGGTCGTCGTCGTCCAGACTCCAGAGGCCGACCCCGGCCAGGTTGCGCAACAGGACGTACTTGCTCTGCAATGGACGAAGCGATATAGGTCAGACATCAGGTGGTGGAATGGAGGAAGAGGAAGAGTGATTGGAAAGTGGCGGATTTGGGAGTTTATAGGAAGAGTTGTGAAAAAGGATGCGTACGTTTAGAGGAAGGGTAAATTAATTTTAGAGGAAAAGAAGAAGAAGAGTTTAGATAGCATTGAGGAAGAGAAGAAGAGCCCATGGGGATTGAAGAGTAAGAGAAGAGGAACAATCTTGGAGGAGGAGGAGTAGAGTTCAGAAAAAGTTAAGGAAGATTCCAAAAGAAATCGAGAAAGAATCCAAGAAGAGAAGAGGAAGGGTAAATTAATTGTTAAGCTAGAAAAGAAGAAAACGTTCAGATAGATTTGAGGAAGGGAAGAGGAGTCCAAGAAAAGAAGAGGGATTGAAGTACAAGCTAAAAGGAACAATCCTGGAAGTGGAAAAAAACAATCTAGGAGGAGTTGGATGAGGATTGGAGTCCAAAAAAAGTCAAGGAAGATTCCAAAAATAGTCGTAGAAAAAGGGTAAATTAATTGTAGAATTAGAGTTAGGAGAAGAAGAGTTCAGAAAGCGTCATGGAAGAGAGGAGGAGTCCAGGAAAAGAAGGGAAATTGAAGTGTAAGAGTAGAGGAACAATCCAGGAAGAGGAGAAGAGTCCAGGAAAAGTCAAGGAGGATCTTAAAAGAGTGGAGAAAGAACAATGTAGGAAGTGGAGAAGAACAATCTATAGGAAGAGTCGATGAGTGCAAGATAAGAAAAGAAAGTGTAAAGGAAGAGTATACAGAGGGTGGTCGTTACCTTGATCCTGACGCTGAGGCTGTCGTCGTAGCCGATCCATGCCGTGCCCTTGAAGGCCCTCACCCCAGTCTGGTCTTCATCTCTTTCTACCGTCCATCCTTCGTCCGACTCGATGTGATGGCACACCTGAAACGTCATTGGAGGTTATCGAAAATATCGTTTAAAACATGGATGATTTGGCGGTGGGTTTTAAAACCTGTTTGTAAGGGACGATCCTGGTGACTTTCCCGGTTGTCTTCGATCGGATGCTCGTTTCATTTGCATTCAAGAGGGTGAAGGCCACGCCGAACGCGGGAACCCCCAACACCAACTTCTCCTCGTTTAGTCCGAGACTCACCAGCAAATCGACCATCGAATCCTAGGATAGTAATGACATTGTCTTTCAGATGAAACATTTTCTCCCCAATATCACTCTCGAAGCCAATCGCCCCACTTTTCAGACTACAGTCGAACCTCGTTATGACGAATCTCGAGGAATGTCAAAAGTTGCTCGTTTAAACCGTATTTCGTATTATCGGAAGTCAGACAAAGCCAGAGATGGTCGACAAGTTTGAAAATGTTTCCACAAGTATGTGACGTTTTCGACAATTTTGAAAATGTTTCCACAATTTCACTACTATTCGACATTTTTTTTCAAATTTTCGACAATTTTGAAAATGTTTTCACAGGTTTGTAACGTTTTCGACAATTTTGAAAATGTTTTCACAGGTTTGTAACGTTTTCGACAATTTTGAAAATGTTTTCACAAATTTGTAACGTTTTCGACAATTTTGAAAATGTTTTCACAAATTTGTAACGTTTTCGACAATTTTGTAACGTTTTCGACAATTTTGAAAAAGTTTCCACAATTTAACTAGTATTCGACCATTTTTTTTCATATTTTCGACAATTTAACTAGTATTCGACCATTTTTTTTCATATTTTCGACAATTTTGCCTAGTATTCAATAATTTTGCAAATACTCGAAAATTTCCAAAATGTTTGAACAATTTTTTGATAGTACTCGATAATTTTGCATTTTTTTTTCAAAATTTCCCAAATTTTTCACAAATTGGCAAATGTCTAAAAAATAACAAAATGGCGAAAACATTCGCATTATTGTCCGAAAAATTGGCAATATTGTGGAAAAAATTCGCAAAATTGTGGGAAAAAAATCGCAAAATTGTCGAAAATTAGCCATATTGTCGAAAAATCTACAAAATTGTCAAAAATGTGCAAAACTGTCTAGAATTGAAAAAAAGTCGCTCCTCGGCTATTTAGTCCTCAATTTTAGTCCATTTTGGTCATTCAATTCAATACAATTTAATACCCTACAGTCAGCAAATAAATGCCATGATTGAAAATTCTATTCGACTAATACTTTATTCCGATCTAGCGAATGATGTTTGGATAGGATTGACGATGAACGACTAAATGAGTTATTTTAATTTAGTCATGACTATTTTAGTCATCAATTTTAGCCAAAATTGAACATTTCTTCAACTCATCCCCAACACTGCTTAGCAGCAAAAGCAGCTGCCCCTCGAAGGAAGGCAATCACTGCTTGCTTCCAGCCCTTGCTGGGGAAACATTACTCACGGCGTTGATCATGTCCGAAATGCCCATGAGCCTGCTGTGATGGAAAACGGAAGTGGCTTCGTCCAGCGTGAAATTGTAGGCCGGAAGGAAGGCGTAGTCCACCAGTCTTATAATTTCGGAAATAGAAATAAAAACAAACGAGAATTAACGTAAAACGCAGAAATTGATTGGGAAAAAAATTGATCGAAGAAGATAGACGTAGAATAACCACCTGGATATGTTGGTCAGATCGTAAGCTCGGACAATGACTTCCGGATTGGTGGATATGGTCGTGGCCAGCAAGTACTTCCGGTCATCTTCCGTCGTGACGTTACCGGAAACGGTCGATGTGGCGTTGTCGAAAGCCGTTCGCAAAGTCTAAGATCCGAAACGGAAAAGAATGGGTCAAACGAGGCTCCGGCAAATGGTTCACTGATCATTTGTGACTCACCTTGAGCAGGAGGATGTGCTGGTCACGGTGTTCCACGTCGGCCATGGCGATGTCCAGCTCGAGGCCGTCCACCCTGCGGTCACTCTCTTCCAAGAAGGACAAGACATTGGAGGTGAAATTGTCCACTCCTTCGATCAGGTTGGTCAGTATGGCCGAGTCGCTTCCGTTTCCGGTTTTGGTGTCCAGGTGGACGGACAACAGGATGACCAAGGCCGAGTTCTCGTTCTTCAAGCGATCCACGAACGAGAGGTTGGCTGGATTGGTGGGATTGGTCAGCCGCAGGTCTTCGTCCACCGTCCAGCCGGTCAGCACCAGGTGGGTGCAGGCGCAAGGGTCCAGTTTGTCCGGAGCCGTGCTCTGGCCGGTGTAGTAGCACACCACAGCCTTTTTCAGGTTCAGCTTGCCGTTGCAAGATGGCGCTGCAAGAATAATGAAACATTGCCAAATTAGGACAAGAGCTTCAGAAGACTCAATTCGAATGAGATTCAAATGTCCATAAATGCGGATATTTTTTTCTATAAACGTCGATAATTTTGCTGATTAAGTTTTGTCCTTTAATGCAGATTGGTTTGTATATAAATGCGGAGATTTTTGTTGATGAAAAGTGGATATTTTAGTTCGGAAATGCTGAAGATTTTCTCCTTAAGTCCGGAATTTTTGTCCATAAATGCGAATAGTATTATCTATGAATGGGGATGTATTTGTACATAAATGCGATACTTTTTGTTAATAAAACTGTATATTTTTGTCCCTTATTAACCAAAAATAGTCCATAAAAGTGGATATTTTTGTTCGGAAATGCGGATGATTCTCTTCCTTAAATCTGAAATTTTTGTCCATAAATGCGATGTTTTTTGATCATAAAAGTGTATATTTTTGTCCTTTATTAATGAAAATATTCCATAGATGTCCATAAAAGTGTATATTTTTGTCCTTTATTAACAAAAAAATACTCCATAAATATCCATAAAAGTGGATATTTGTGTTCGGAAATGCGGATGATTTTCTTCCTTAAAACCGAATTTTTTTTCCATAAATAAGAATAAAAATGTGTATGTAATTTTCCATAAATGCGGATATTTTCGTTCATAAATTCATATTTTTGTCCATAAATTCATATTTATGTTTATAAGTTCGATCGGTTGAATTCCCCGCAGTAAACGTACCTTTTTCATCGTATTGTCAAAAGTTCGTTTTAACGAAACGTAGCGCGAATATGCTCTGGCAACTCGAAAAATGCGTGCGTTTTAGGCGAAAATTCGTAATCTCCGAATTGATAATTGGTCTTAAACGAAGAAATGAACATGATCGGTCCATACCCAAGGACGGACGGGGCCTATAAACGAGTTCGTACTATCGAAAATTCGTTTAAAGCGAGTTCCATTTTTTTTCATAAATTAGACTCCGGTTAATCCGCAACCCGGATAACCAGAATGTATAGGTTTGCTTTCCCAAAATGAATTCTCCTTTTTCGGACACGCACGTACCAACCTCCAAACTCTCGTTCTGATGACCCCCGACCCCTCCATCCTCCTTGGAACAGAAAACCCGCAGCTGATTCATTAATGGAAAATCCGATTAGAAATGAATGAGAAATGTAGATTTTTTTCGGATTCATCTTATTCATTTTGGACTGTGGTTCACCCTGACCCAATGCGTTTTATGACTTTCTTCGAAGGAGGGAAGCCTCTGAAGAAGAGGTCAAAAGTGACCCCCCTGACCCCCCGTGGAGCAACTCGGCCGCCGCCAAAAGACCCCCTTTTCAACACGACCGAAAATGAGGTCAAACCGAAAGTAACGAAATAAAAACTAGGCTCAAATACAAAAGTGAGAAGAAAAATACCAAAAAAAAAAATCCCCGAAAAAACATGACGCATTTTTGGGCGAAACAAAAAGTGGAGTAAAAGTTGGGAGAAAAATGGATTGGTTTGGGGGGTCGTGAAGAGGGGTCAATGTTATTCCCACGTTACAACGGATTTAAAGGCATTTACCAAAGTGGACAATAGGTGGGAAACCGCAACTATTTTACGAACACTTGGTTCGACCTCCGAATGATTTAATGAATCCCATATTGAAAAGAAATATACTTTTTTTTCCTCAAATATGTATATTTTTTATAAAATATATAAAAATCTCAATTG
>JAQGAO010003240.1:0-17481 GCA_034697705.1 Ommatoiulus sabulosus | reverse complement strand
ACGCATGCAGTGGCGCCACCAAGCACACTGACCATCACGCTGATATCAGCATTCATTGTGTGCCCCAAAGCTGGAAAAAAAGATGACAACAAGCAGGAAAGAATCTGAAAGAAGCACGTCGAAAGTAAGCATTCAGTGTGTTCTCTCCCTATTTCAGGGGTACAACTTGGTTTACGATCAAATGATATATCTAAAGTATATACCTCCAACTAATTTGTTTTGATTTCACCATTCACGCTCAAATGATGTTGTACTTTCGCGGTCTTTTAGTGTATATTTCGCGTAACTCTTGGTAGAAGTATTACATTTGAATTGCCATAAATATTGCAAAAGGTAATTATTTAATGAAGTGGACTATTTCATTTACTTCCTTATCCAGCGTATTTACTACCTCGCTCAGTGAACTGACTGTTGCTTGATAAATGTCCGAAGATGGATGATAATGAAGTATGTCGTTGCCTGTTCAGTTAATGCCTGCACCCACTGAGTGTACAGTATCTCGCGCCATGTTGAAATCTTATCTGTAGGTTGTTGTCGTGAAACAACAAGTTTTCGGCGAGTGGATTACGCTAGTTCACGTGTTGCTATGTCCATTTTTGGTCGTATATAACGTGCCACGAGCCATTTTAAATTCCGTTTCTGGCTGAATCGCAGGCTTATGACGGTTATGCCGCGATGCACTTCGCAGCTCCATTGTCAGAGAAATCGGGGTCGACAAATAACTGTTCAAGAATTGCTTGACCAGTCGGAACGAGAATGGACAGGACGAGGTCAAAATCCAATAAATGATCAATACAGAGATGAATTAATCATTTTGGGAGAGCACTCAGATACCGAAGACATGTACGCGTGGTATATAGGAGGGGTTGCCAGCTCGCCGACTTCTTCTGGTCAAAGTCATTTCTAACTTAATAAATATTTTATGGCACTGGACCGTTGTTGCTTGGTCGGTTGACTGTCGCCAGCAATAAGCGGGAGCCATTTTTATTTTTCCAGAAAAAGCGTTACTGCACGCGCCGTTTATTGGGATGTCAGAGTGAATTGCACCATTATGTTTTCAAAGACAAATGAAATTTGGAATAAAACGTTATATGGTTTCTCCATTTGCTCCTAATTACGCTTGTTTATACATGTAGGCTACATGTAACTCCTTATAGCTTATTAATTACATTCCATTCGCATTTCAAAATAACATTGCAATGACACGTATTTCGTGCTCAATAATGCGATTTTAATGAAATTAAAATGAAAAATGAGGAATTTTGATTATAAGTAAATGCGATATCTTGCATTTTTTTGCGAAATTAGTCGAAAAAATATTTAATCCATCGATGCATTTTGCTATGGTGCTTCGAATGATGGGTTGATGGGTAAGGGATGATTTTGTGTCTATCAGTACAAATAATCAAAAGCTACGAGCTTGTATATACGTGTTTTTTGCAAAAATGCCTTTCACAATGTTGCTCATATCCTAACGTTTCATTCAAATGTACTGTAACTCTCTGGATCCCAAAGGAACTTGTTATTCCGTATGTTTTCTTTTCATGCCAAGGCACGTTCGTTGTGTCAACAGGAATCCATCCATTCTTAAAAGCTATCATCTAAAATGATAGAACATGCATGATTTTATGTAAATTTCCTGCAAAAAATATTTTATGGAAGAATCGCAGTATTTAAACGTGCATGTTATGTATATTCGCCATGAATAAATGTATTCAACTATTTTATATATAGCCGACAAAATTAGATATACATTTAGTCTGATGTGAAGGAAATGTTTAGAAAATTTTTGAAGTTTATATATTTAAAAATGAAGTTTATTTACCTGTTGTTTTAATAAATAGTTGAACTTTTAAATTTAAAAAAATCTAAAACGCATTTACAAACCATTTTTTGTTGTGTGCTATCCTGTGTAGAGTTTTTTAAACTGCACATCCATCTTACAAGAAATAATTTTTAACTACACTAAGGGCCGATTGCACTAACTTAGGTTAAAATCTAAGGTTTACTCACCTTGGGTTAAAATTTGACTCCAGGTTAACCTTCCAATTAGATGTTTGTGTTGCACCAATTAACTCTCGATGAAATATCCCCAGGGTTAAGGAACCCATGTTTAACCTGCTGAAACCAAAATGGAGGACGGGAAAGGAACTAACTTTGACCAATGCTGCCAGATTGCGCATCCTGGCTTCACGCAGGATGGTGTAGGTGCAGGTGGTGTAGGATGCACAATTCCCTAGGTTCATCAGATTTATCTGTGGTGTCCGCCATGTTGTTTTTCCTAATAACCCGAGGTTAACCCTGCCCTGGCCCTAAGAATAAAAACTTTAAGTTGGTTTTTGTTATGGGATAATTCCCTTAACAAATGTGAAATGTGCCGTCCTCATTTCTATTTTAAGGAGGAATTTTATTACTTGAAAAGCAATATTCGAAAATGAAACAGTAATTTGGATTAAATGAATTCACCTCATGTTTGCTACGTAAGCCATTTTTACCCTTTGAAAGCATTTATTCAACGCGCGTGTTATTTCTTCAATGACGTCACGCCGTTGCTACACCGTTCTTTGCCGTGCCTTTAATTTTACAAAATGGCAAGTTAGGTGCCATTAATTTAGCAACGTTTCTTTCCCTAAAGATCTATAAATTTCTGTTCCCCCAGGCACCTGTGTGCATTTCGTTTCTTTCCGATTTAAAATTCTGCTCTTCGCCGTTAAAGCATTCGCTAATAACATAACACAACTGCCTCGAAAGCCTTGCGTCAGCCTCGTGTACGCGTGACGCGAGAGATCGATTTTAGTTGTAGTCTTAGTTTTCTGACGTGATCCCTAAGCGCCATCTCTTGGCTAAAACGGAAATTCGCGTAGACGTTCCTATGATATAGAGGGAAATTCGAAATCTTCATGATATTCACTGATCAAAAAGTTGAGATTATGTAGAGTGTATGAATTATTTGAAGTTTCATTCTCTTTATGTGCAGAGAATAAGATTCTGCACTAAGGGGTCTCAACTCCTTCTGGCATTTTCTCTGTGGGTTATTTGAGTGGTTGTTATAGGTTATTGTCTTAGTTGGGTTTTTTGCTGTAGCAGGTGGCTACTCGATTGTAGAGTAGCCACATGTGTGGTTCCGTTATGTTAAGATGCGAAGAAATGTTAACCAACTTGGTTAATCAATGATTAAAGGGAGTTAAATAGAAATTAATCGCAACTGGAGTTGTCTGTAAGATCTGAGCGGGCATTAGTGGATTATTAATCATTTACTTATACTTAATTCATCGGATAGTGTTTTTTTCTGGATTATATTGACATGTAAAGCTGTCTTACAATTGTTCGATTTATAGGCCTAAATGAATTTTTAAGTGAACATTCTTGTATTCCACGTAGCTGATAAATGTCAAATTGGGAATAAGTCAGTTTAAGTGTTTTGCTATAGATACAGCGAGTCATATGGATACATGTTTTTCTTTACAATAATTGAATATTTCCATTAATATGATATTCCAAATGCTGTCTAATATCTATATTGAATATGACATCGTTGTATCACAAAGGATTTGTAGACAAAGATAATGATTCACAACGAATTACTTTGTGGTTTGTTCTGGCAGTATAATTTAAAGTTATTTTGTTTAAACTTTCATTATATTAAACAGAGATGATGTCATTGCTCATAACTTGTATTTATAGTTATATTTGTTTATTTATTTAAAAATACTTAGTAGACATTTAAGGTTGCTTTTGTCATCTATTGAATTTGGGATTGTTACAAATGTTCGCTCGAAATAGCCCCTATGTAATCTGCAATCACTGATTGCTTTAACGCAATGCAGGGAAGCCAACATTCTAAAAGGAACTTGAAGACTAGGGGCAATTGATATAATGTATCACAAATATATACAGTATATATTTTAGGTAAATGAAGAATTGTTTGTTGTATTAATGTTATGCTAACTTAGCCGTGTCAATAAAAGTGGACCGAATAATGGTTAATTACACATTGATATATATAAAATTTTGCAAAGCTTTGGAATTACCACCTTCTAAGTAATACGATAATACCCAAAAATACCTGTTGATGAAACCTCTGCCAGAGTTGTTTTATTGCATGAGTTTTGTTGCTTTTTATGAGTTATTTTCGAATATACACTGTACGATTGCAATTTATATCTCCAAATTTCTGATAAAATTGACTCCTGTATATTAAAATAGTTAACAACAATTCGTAAAATACTGTAGTTTAACGGTTTCACATATTTTTTAAAATTCTAAGTTGATTATGCTCGCACGCCGGATTGTGACTGTTTACTGGTTTTTGTAAAGTTTTTTCAAAGTTCTTATAATAACTTGTCCAATACTAGTCATTGGGTTTCGAAATATTTTGTCACTCAATATTGTAACTTCAATTAGGTCTAGAATCTAGATTCTCTGTTATGCTTGGTGATGTTAAAATTTCTAACCCTCACTGACCACTGTCGAGCGTTATATAATCTCATCAACGTTACCTTCCCCCTCTACTTACATTTTTTATGGAGTCACTCGACATCAACTTTTTCACGATGCTCTTAGCTGCCAGTTCCTTGTCTTCTGGACTGTTTGTCTTCGGGTAAATTGACCAATTGCAGCACCTTCAAGTTCAAATTTCGCTCGGAAATGTTGTCGCCGTTCCGTTGCCTCCTCCTCGATCTGGATGGCGCTGGCATCGTGTTCAGCTCGGCGTGTTGCCAAGTATTGATCCGTTAAGGAACACCCCCATATTTTTGTCAGAACGTAGGCTAAATTTTCATGCACTAAAGCAGATACGAGCGAGCAGTCTCATTAACATATTTGATGCAAATGAGACACTTGTTTCATGACGGAAATCGCCTGCTTTTGGCGCTAAAACCACTTAACAACCATCGCCCAACGCCTAAAATCACATTTCTGGATCTAATTAGCCCAACTGCTGATGACGCAATAACGGTACGCCTCCAAATAGACATTCCCTTCACTAAATCTATATTTATCTCGAATAACAGGCCCATTCCGGACTCAACTCAGTTTTCCTGAAACAAGATTTGAAATGGCTGACGGTTGGCACCTGTTTTTACGCCATGCCAAAGTTGGATTAAGAAAAATATCTGGCTTTCCTTATGTTTTATGTCATTGAAATGACTGGCCATGACGCAAGGGGGAAGTAGTATGTGGCAGTGTTGACACTATTCAGGGCGCGTATGTTCTGAAAGTATAAATGGAAACTTTAGGAAACTAAGATTTATGATCAGTTTGCATACCACAAATTCCAGACATATTTTTTTTTATTCGCTGGTTATAGCATCTGATTTGCAGCAATGCCTAATAATGTCAAAATGAGTTTTGTGGGAACTTGGGAAAAGTGCTCAATATCCTCCAGAAACGTAAGTCTAATGGCCTATTCACATCGACCAAATCCGTACCGTAGTGTCGTCACGGGCATTGCGGAACTTTATAGCGTGACGTCAAACCGCAAGTAAAATTGCTCTTACTGGTTCGCGTTTAACGTTTTTTTTTTGTTGAAAAGTTGGATCAACTTCAACTGATACTGATGTGGTGGCAAATGTCGTATAAACGTCACTTAGCCCCGCTTACCGTCATGTGCGGCCACGCACGTGACGTAATTACGGTACGGATTTGGTCGATGTGAATAGGGCATATACATGTATGGTCTAGAAGGTCAAGAATGGTACGTGTTAAAATTTTGTTGTGCTTAGCTATAGTCGCACATGGATGGTCATTTACAAAGCATTTGCAATTTGACAAATTATCAATCAATCTCCTCTATCCCATCCTATGTATGTCTTCACAAAACCAATGAAAATTCCAATGCTATTAAAAAAAAATATTCTAACAATTTATTTGTTAAGAGCGGGCCTACGATGACGATTGAAATAGTTTTTCAACTCATGATAATACAGTATATCGCAACCTGGCTTCAGAAGTTTTAATGACATATAATATGACGTATATAATGAAGTTTCAGTGAAGTATAATGCCTACTTACACTATTGCCTAATATAAAGTATAAATTCTTTCTTCATTTCTTTTGTTATTAATCCCGTCTTAAACTGGAAATTGACAATTTTTGAGTAGTCACTTCTAAAGCGGGGGTGCGATATAAAGAAGATATACATGCACGTAGATGATGTTGCTTTAATTTACTTGTATTTGAACCATCTTAGTGACCAATATGGTCCCACAACATTTCTCGGCAACAAAGCGAATAAAGTCAATTCAGTTTGTTTTAATGTAGTTCGAAAAAGCTGGTGTTTGTGCGTGGTCTGTGCTACTCTCGAAACTGCCTGTAAGCAGCACGCTTTCACCCCTCAAATTACCATCGTCAATGGATGAAGTGTCTATCCAATCATGACTAATGAAAAATGTGGCGTGTTCGAGACGCAATTAGTGCTGAAAGTAGACGCTTGAATTCACTAAGAACCCGCAGATCTTCTACTCGCGTAACAAAGCGGTACGTATTCACGTGCCACTGTTTTCTGTTCATTTACAGTGTTCAGATACTAGAATTGGTGGATAGATCTCATTATCCTACTCAATCTTGTCCAGATGTCCTTCAGTTCTAACGCGTTCTCACTTAGTTTTGCTTTTGACCGCACACGTAGCGGCTCGTGTATCGACAACGGTTTGTTGCCATTGTACCAGCATCACGATCAAACCAATATATAGGTTTAATTTTATATCGATTAGTCCACTGAGCCAGTGCTGATTAGTTCACTAATTAACGAGACAGTGCGGGATAATGTACATGCCTAGAGGATCGAGGATAACGAAGTAAAAGTACTTAATGAGTGACTGGAGTTTACATTCGTAACAGGCTTTAAAGCTTATTGTTTGTTGAGAAATCACACTTTTCAAACATATGTGACTAAAGTTTGCGCAGCATGCATGTTTCTTCTAGGGTGGAAAAAATAAACGGGGCCAACGCGACATGCATGGGTCATCATCATCAACCATGGGCGCAATGCTCGTTGGTGTCATAGGTCGGATCGAATGAGACTCCGGCAGAAGATATCATCGCCACTCATCTGCCCAGCCCTTCCCATTTACCCGGGTTTTGGACCGGCGACAATAGCAAAATACTTCACTCTACGTGGCTAGGGAAGTACCTTGCATAATATATGCAAGGGTGAGGACGGGATTTGAAAGGAAGAGAGGACAAGTTTAAAGGACATGTATGTCTATACATGTATATGTGTCCATATACATGCTGTTTTGTCCAAACGTATTTAATGTTGATTGTTTGTTATGCCCAGGCTTCAAACTTTTTACGGGCTGTATTGTTCAGCTCATGAACTCATGCAATCATAATTACCTGTAGAATACATGTATGCGAAAAGTCTCATTTGTATGGAACTGAGCAACATATCTTTTTGCCCTGTTTTTTTAGACTGCATATATAGTTCCCATATTTGATCTGCGAAAAAGCTTCGTTGGAAACGTATTCTCCAAGGGTTTTCTTTCCTCGTCCCTGAATATTATCCTATATGAAGTATTTTCGACGGTAGCAAAAACTCATGTTTGGAGAGTTGCTCGTTCCACTCATCTCCAGCTGTTTCTCGGAAATGCCAAAGATTTATTTTTATCAAGGATGCACGCTGCGACATCCAATTTGCCTCCGAGAGTTATTTTTGCTTCTCTCTGCAGAAATAAAATATTAATAAATAAGTTTTTGAAATGTATTTTTTTTATTTCTCCTACCTTTTGGAATTCTCAAGGCCAGATTTTTTGCACCTGTTGTTTTGATCAAATTCGGTTGCCATTTGGCAGACGAACTGCGTTCGTTTTTCTTATGTCGCTTCTCTTCTGTGCATTTTTCGTGTCCCTTTTTACGTCATTTTCTAGCCATATTTCATTGAGTTAGCGAGAATTCTCGAATCTGGCTGGGTTTTCTTTTTCGACTCCAATTCCTACGATTTCTCTCCCCTCGTCTAAAATTTCCTCACGTTGGCATCCTTCCATTTGTCTTTCATTGAAAACCATCTGAAGAGCACTATTTGGCTAATATATAATATGGATCAGTGGTTTCCTCCCTTCACCCCCACATGCCTCGGAAATCCACAGCAACGTATTTATTTCACACTAATATCGCCTAATATGGTAGTGCGTGACTAACTAGAACGACGAAGGATTTGCACTGTTCGAATAAAATGGACTGACCGTTTTCGTCGAATTTTATAAGATTTTAATCTTGTTTGATAAGACAGAAGGCGTCAGCGTGTATCAATTAAAATCCCTTTTGAAATCGGGTGAAAAATCACGCGCCGTATCCAGCGAAATTTGACAAATTGCCACGAATGACACTGCGCGTAGTCTATACCCATTCCTCATGGCCACTAATTTGTAACCAGTATAGACATCACGTTTTCAGCAAGTCATTGCGATTTTGCAGTGATGAACGTATAGCCTGGGAGTAAAAATGACACATTGCTTGACCAAGGGATGTTCACCTATTATGCAGCTGCATACCGTAGATGTATAGTTGTATACGCATGCTAGATGACAAACACGTGAAATATCTTATGGAATTTAAAATTTCTGAAATATTTAAGAAGGCCAGATTTTCGTCTTTTGGTTTTGTATTAGCCACACTGAAACTCTTAACTTTGAGATGGGGCTGTTCACGAGGGACGTTCACTTGATTCATTTTTTACGATGGAGCAAGAAGGGTTATTAAAGATAAGAGAATAAGCTTGACCAACGCATCCATGGGGATTCAGATGAAGATTGCGATAGTTTAATACTTTCGTATATACGACTGTCGTAAAATAAGTCAGGTTGATTGCAATTGTAATAGAAATGCTTCAGAAAATGTGCCAAAATGCGTGAACATTACTATTACAACCTACGTAGGCATGAAAAAATCTTGTTTTTACAGATATACTGTATTTGAAACTATTCAGTGAAATTCTACGAAGACTCTAAACTACTCCAGAATGCATTGGCAACATAAAGGCAAATACATATTGCGATGGATGGATTTCGAAAATTCGAAATGTTAAAAGGGGAAATTTAAGGGCCACTTGAAACGCGTTGAGATCCAAGATTCGAGTAATTACGTTACCTTTCAGTTTAGTGCGCCTTATGTGTTTGAAAATGTATCGAGGTAAAAAAAAAGCATTTGCGCAAAAATCTCTCCTAAAAATGCATTCCATTTTAACTCGAGAGCAAAGGTCAACTACTTGGAAAAGTTGGAAATCGCCTCAACCTTCACATAATGCACAGTGTACATTTAGCGGTACAGTATATTCTTCAGTCGACCCATCTATATCGATCTTTTACGTCGACAAGAAAAAAAACGAATTTTTTTTTCATCTAGCAAAGCTTTAATCCCCAATTTCCTGTAGGATTTGCGGCCGGATTCGCTCACCTTCCTCTATCCATTCTTTGATTTTTAGCTCGAGCTAACGGCGCTGGCCCACGACGATCTCCTCAAAATCATTTCTCCATTTTTCTCCTTCGTCGCGTTATCCGTTTTTATCCTTTCTGGCGTTATAACAGAGCCGGAAGGAGCGTTTAAAAGCCGGCCAGGGTTAAGGAGACCCAGCGAGACGTGCCTGGACTAGCTTCCGGTGATGATGTCCGCAAAACCCATTTAAATAACGCGAACGTAAAAACAGAAAGGAAGAAGAGAAGGCCTTTGGGATTCCGCTGAAAGCTGGTCAGTTTCCCCCACTGACCAATACGGGTCGCCTATCGACATCGAACACCCTCACGAGTCCGAATGGCCACGCCGGATGCGCAAATACAGCCGATGGTATCGATTTGTCATCACGAGTTGTTGACCATCCTCGTTTAAGTTGAAACAAATGCGGGCCCTGAAAGTGCCGCATTTACCATTTTGCATCGCCTCTCGCGCGTCCTTAACGATCCCCGAGTGACCAATGCAAGCTTGGAAAAATAACCATCAAAACCCTCGCGAGCACAAAAAGAACCAAGAATCTTTTTTCCACCATTTTTTATTTTTTGTTGCGAGTTGGGTGAGGAATTTCTAGTGGTTTGAAAGCAACGTTTTAGATTTTGCCAACGAGCTATTCTCATGCGAGAGTCCGGGTTTTTAGTTCAATTTTCCCCAAAGCCTTCAGTCTTTCCAATATCAAGAAGAAAATGGAGACGCAAAGCTGCATCCAAAGATGAAGGCCAACGTCTGAAGCGTCATGTTGCGACCGACGTTGCCTTCTGCAGGTCTGCTCTTGCGTCGATAATTAAGGAAGATGATACGTTAGAGCGGAATAATTAGTTAGTCGTACAATGGCGTCAACGCATACAGATTCAGATTCGGCATGTCTCGTATCATTTTTAGCTATGTTACCATTGCTGGGGAAGGATGTCCATTACTATAGATAACTTGCATGTGACGTCACGAAGCTCGTGGGCGTGGCTAATGTGGCCCCATCTGCATTGTGGGTGTGTTGTGGGATACATGAAACTGAGAATCGTGGCTCTTATCATTCTAAAAACTAAGAAAATGCCCCATTAGATACTATCACTTACCCATGAATACATTTTTTATCCGAAAGTAGATATTTTGATACTGTTTTGCTGCTACAAATCAAAAATCGCATGAATTTTCTCGTTTATTTCTAAATAAATAATTAAATAAAGGAATAATGCAAAATGATATAGAACGAATTCGCCTGCACGTCGGCACGTGCAATTTATCTATAGCGAAGACAATCATATTTTTGCCATAGTAAAATTATGAAGTACCCCCAACATGTCTGATCTAGGCGGAGCCAGCACGCGTCGTCTGCTTGTGAAAGTTATCTATATTGGGTGTATCTATATGCTGGAGAATGCTGCACCAGAAGCTAGGTTTTACCTTGTATCGAAGATGACGATGAGGATTTAATTAGACGCGCTGGAGGAAATTGGCATATTTTATTGGATTATTAAATGTCGTAAATCAATTCGCATTCGGCGTTGTGTACGTGTAGAAAGTGGTGTACGTATGATGTTTGCTCTTTTCAAGGAGTGATGACGTCAGTCAGTATAGGAGCGAATTATGCATTTTTACGATATCCACTCAGTGCTTAACGTACCGACATGTCTGCGCTTGGTATTTCCAGAATGTTGATTCTGATCATACGATTTGACGATTTTACTGTACTAGCAGTATTTTGCTGTCATTGCATATTCGTTGTTAGACCATGGAGGCATTATTGCTGAACTGCACGAGAGTGCATGAGCCTCGTACAAAAGTTATTTGCAACATATCTGCTTTCTGCTAGTGCTTGTCCAGTAAGTTGTCCTCGAAATCTGGACTGAATATATCGGATTGCCGTTGAAGTTTTCTATTTTTCACCTGTACGAAGTTAACAGAAGCGCCGTTGTTGGGCGACGGTAGTCAAGGGAGACACCTGAGCCTCTATATTGGGATCCCTTAATTGGGTCGTTTACTACCCAAATTTCAATGTTGTCGGTTTTCGTGGTTTTCTAGCTTTTCCAGCTGATGGCTGTAGGAGCTTCATACTGAAATCTACCGTCTTGCTCTAACGTGCTGAATAATATTATCAGTTAATGCTAATATGCTTGTTTGCATGTATACATTACAATTAATGTATGTAAAGAATGGGAAAGACTGTTTTCAAGGTTCAATTAGAGATTGATTAGAAATATACGGTATTTTTTCGCAAATATTCAAATAGAGCGCTTGAAAGATTTTTGTAAAATTCCTTACAAATCGTTGCTTATATTTATTGACATTATATGTCTTTGATCTGAATAGTGCCGCGCGTTATTCTTCTTCAGTAGATATAGTTTCTTTCATCCCATTTTTCGAATGCAAGAAAGATCTCTTAGAAAGTCTCTTCTGGCTTGTGACTTTGCTCCAAATTAGGAGCCCGTGACATGAATGGGCAGCATTTTATATCTTTATTCTCCATTCTTTATCTATTTCTCGTCTTTCGTAAGAATAATCTAGCAAACTCTTATTTGGTTAACTGTCCTCCTTTATCCCCCACCACGGCAGAACTTAATTGAATCACTCCCAGAGCTTCCGATTGGTTTAGGGGGAATTTCTGCCACGTGTTTGCACTTCCGATGTCCTCTGGTAATATTGGGTATGATTTCTTTTGTTATTAGATGCTGAATCGCTTTCTCATTGCCCATCGATATGCTGCGCTATGATACTGTATGTACGAACAGATAAACTTTAACCGGGTGTTTGTTTGAAGGAATCGTGGTTTGTGTTTGTGCATTAACTTTCTCGGCCTTTCCTTCGGCGAATTGCACGTATCCAAGAAATAACAATTACCTTTTGTGAACAATGCTAGGCATTTTCGATAACAATAGGAAAGCAGTTAAATTGGGTTGTTATACAATGCGTATGGCACGGTGCTGTGAAGCCCACCGAAGCGGTCAAAATCGCCAATTACTTTAGCGACTGGATGAAAAGCAGAATTAGAGCGACATGGTGAAGTCGTTGTTTATACTTCGAATTTATACTTTAGGACGCTGAATGTTAAATTATGCGTAATTTAATTTAATGTCGTCACAGTAATGGCTATGGTCTCGAGAAACGTTACAAAGAGTTTATCACTAATTATTCATTAAGGAAGCACTAACCATGAGTGGAAACTGCTGCAGTAATTATTTCATTTGTGGAAACACGACTTTTCTAGGTGACCACAATGCAGAAAATGAATTGTATAGCAACCTAATCGACTGACGCATTGTATTGGTGCAACTTTTCGTTTGCTATAAACTTTGTAAAACTAAATGTTACTAAGCGGGTAGTAGTGAATTGGTTCACGTTTTATGTCTCGTTATGTCGTTTTATTTATCGAGCTGACACCAAATCGACCCACTCTTTCATCTAAAACCCCATGCTGCACATACATGTACATGTATGTATACAATGTATAGTTGTTTATTGACGAAAACTTCAGAACGACAGGCAAGAAATACATTCAAAAGAAACGTACTTTTAAAGTTGAATTAATATTAATGTTATTTTTTTCATTCTTTCTCCAATATATCCTCGCTATAACGGAGTATAGCAGAAAAAAAAAGTTTAAAAGCAGGCTCGGTACAAATGTAGGAGCCATATTTATATCTGATGAATGGGTTATGCTTCCCAGATCTCAAGTAGACTGCAACACGCACCATTGCTGCTCATTGATGCCAGTGCAGTTTCTCTGCTTTGGCATAAATCCTTATTTTCGTTGCCAATAATTTCACAAGCGGCGAACTACTGTAAACATGTTTCGAGTTCTGCGAATGCTGGCTGAGCTGCCAGGCCCGCAATATCGTTCTACTACTCCGCCTTGATGTTTTACAAAATTCATAAGTTCGAAGCAAGGTGAAATTGAAACTGCGGAGCTCATGAGTTACGATGGCAGGATGGATGCTAATTCTGTTGTATATTTTTAAAAGTTAATTCTTGCGTTAGATTAAATATAGGAATGACCAGCTGGGCTACAAGAAAATTTTTAGCTTTGTAAACACTTTCCTCTTGATACCCTATATACATGCAGATGGTTTATAAACGTAGTTGAGTAATCTTTTCTATAAGCCTTGTTGTTTTAAACGTGCACGCAAAAGTTCTAATGTATGGCAAATGCTTGCATGTTACCACAAAATCAGAATACCAAAAAAGTAATTACATATCCCTGAAATTATATCCGTATCTCAATATGTTTTTTTTTTCGAAATTTCGTTTTTCAAAAATCAATAATTTGTTTAAAGAAATGTTAAGATATGCTTCCAATTGCCCCTTTTCCGAAAAGCCACCTCAACTTGAAAGTTTGGAATTTTTCTTGGAATTTGCCCGTGAAGGCCACGATATCGAAATATTCCTCTTCTAATATATTTTCTCGATAAATTATGGTTAGTGGTTTTCAATAAAGTGGCTTTGGTGCGTATCTCTCGTGTTGTTTTAGTATTGAAAGACGTTGACGCTAATTATATTTGGATTACTTTACAATTTTATTACTACAATAGGTATTGGACATCCTAGCAGCCTTCGGCACATTTCTGTATTCGGTACATGCGCATTGATACTCTTTTTTAACAGCAAAGAATATATTTTTTGTCTTCAACGTATTAAGACAGTGCGTCATTTGGCTGGAAAAAAGGAAAGTTCTGAGACAAATCAGATTTTATCGCTGGTTCGCAGTTCGATGGCGTAGATCAGCGCGTTGTGACTTTTTTTTAAAGACGAAGACCACGCTTCGTCTTGAGAATATTTTGTAGAATGGCCAGCATTATTTACGTGCGAGGACCATGAAAGTGAAGTGCCATTTTTCAGTGGTGTTTACAAAACTGGAAAGTGGCAGGACAAAATGTGATTCCAAACATTTCGGACACTGCATGGGGACATTGGAGCGTGCATGATATTATTTTATTAAACATTGGACGTAGGCCTATTTTATTTTATGAAATTATAAAAAATTGAACGGGGTTTTGTAACTGTTGTATCGAGATTTATTTTCATGTTAGGACACATTGCAAAAACAAACTATCATACTATTATACAAGTAGTTTCTATTCTCAGTTGTAAATTTTGATTACCCGACAGCAATAAATCACATTCTACTTCCAAATATCTTAATTTTATTAATCTGTGGATTAAATTAAATATCTATGTCATTGAGCTGCCTTATAGATTTTGTGCAACATGTGATTTTTCATCATGCGCTGGTTGATGGCAAAAAAATATCCAATTCTGGAAATTGTTTTCACAAATAATTGATAAAAACAATTCGATGCGTTTGTGTTACATACATTTTTGCCTCACGGGGTATAAATTGAGTTTTCACCAGACGATGCAGTCGCTTACGTATTAATTATTTACTTTTCTCATTTCGATTTCGAACCTCTTTTTCAGTTTACTTCTCCGTTGACGGTTAGCAGCAGCTTTAAAGCTACGTAGAATGATTTCAACTTTCATAAATACAATTATTTGTATCGATTTTTGGTGAGAATGAGGGAAAAAGAAGACGTGAATCCATTTGTATATTAAATAGTCTGAAATTGTAGATCCCATAATGCGATGGCGTCCGATTTGCATAAAATAATTGTACATTTATTTTGGACGCTGTTTTTCTGTTTTATGGGAAATTGGATTTCACTTCTATTAGTTTTGGCGATGTCAGCGGCAGCCGACTTCAAACGCGAATTGATTTTTTTTATTATTTGTTTATTTTCAAAATGGCGCTACCTTATTTCTTCCCATAACGCTCGCTGATCCTAAAAAAGCATTCTTTGGCACAAAGCGCCGAGACAATATTTTATTTTTTATCTATTTTGTTTAAAAAATCGTTTCAACTTTTTATAGTTGCATCCGGGCACGTGTCGATTATTTTTAAGACCTACATATCGATTGAGGTTTAGGGATTTTGAGCTTTTTTCTCGATCCCAAATACTCCAGGATCTTCGGAAAAGACGTTCGAGTTCGCGCTGCTGTCTGCAAATTATGGTTCGAGATGTTTGATGTTCGTCACACGAACCTCCGCTATTTTTTGAGTAAACATACAAATGCAGCAGCGATGATAACCGCAGTTTTGGAAAGTTGAAAATCATTGAAATGGCGCAGCCGCCGGGGCTTACTTTCCGAAATATCCGTTTGAAGTTGATCCATTCGGTACAAGGTGAAAATGCGCGCTATTTTAATACCTTAATCGTTTTTACGACACGAGAGCGATGCCAAAAACCTCGCGAAACGCTATTTTGTTTACGGTAGCTTATGCTGACTGAAGTCGTGGTTATCTTCGAAAATATTCAAAATAAGACAATTTGGTCGTCCAAAAAAAAAAAAAAAAACAGCGCGATTTCAAGAACTCGGGAAAAATAAAGAGGCAGCGTTTGTTTGAGGTGCAGGTATGGAATCCAAAACGGAAAAGTATAACAATTAAATGCTACAATGCATCTATTTGCATGTAGGCTACATAAACGAAGTACAGCAGGAACTCGATGTACGAATGATGTGCATGTCACTCTACGTATATCCGTTCCTTGCGCAGTGTCCACGTGGACTTGGATGGAATTGCGGTTGTGAAGACATTTTTGGTTGGCAACATTTTTAGTCTAACGTCGTCTGCTACTTCATCGTTTTCATAGATTATCGTCGAAATGACTATATTTTCTAAGTTTTTGGACATATTTCAGTATTTTTGCATTATGTGAGGAATAATAAACACTGGATTTTAAATTCTGTTTTAATGTCATTAATTGAAATGGCGACCTTTTTAAGTATTTCCGAAATATGTTGCCTGTACTTGCTCGCGTGATATAAAAAGATTTTACGATGACTCCGATGGTTCAAAAATACTGAAATATATACAAAAAATTAGAAAATATAGTCAATTACGAAGAATATTTATCAACTCAATGAAGGAGCAGACGACGCGCATAGGTTTAACACGTAGAGGGTTGACTAAAAATGTTGCCAACCAAAAATGTCTTCACAGGCGCATAGCCGATTATGAAAGCTACCAGGTGGAAGACCGATCTGTGGCGCCCAGAAATTATACTGCGGTCAAGTCACGCGCAGAAAACCGAGGCATTATGTGCCAATTATATATACTTGAAGTGATTGATACCTAGTCGGATTGGGGCGTCGATACCGGAAGCGAACAACTTCCGCAAACACCCTTAGAACCAATTCCTTCAGTTTCTTTGGCTTCCGCTAGGTCGCTACGCTGCACTGCTTACCTTGTTTACTTTCTACTTTTGCCTTCGTTGAAGATCGTAGGCCCGTACTATTTTAATAAGGGGCTTACCTGTATTTTTCTCCTTCAACGGATTCACCGGTTCGAAGAGCGAGGTATTCCCTCTGCACGTCAAAAGTCGTCGAATATATTTGTGATGTCGTGCAACCTGGCGCAATATAATGAGACACTTAATCCATCTATTTAAGCGCTATCAAAAACATTTCAACGCTTGGCGAAAATCCTGTTGAACCCACTTTTCCATCCTGTAAAGTATAAATTTGATATGTCTATTAATCAGAAGCGGATATGACACAAATTATAAACACGGTCTCTTCGATTTTCCACATTTAATTAGTGCCAGCTGGAAGTGACGCAAGAAATGCTCAAGAAACAGTTAGACGATGTACGATATAGAATGTATCTTAACATCGATCATTTATTTCAAAGTTCCAGTGTAGTCTTATATATTCCTCCTTTCGAGTGAACCATACTAGCACTCGCCATATATGGATGGGATCATGTTAGGCATATATTTAAATCAATCAACACACAAGTAACTCTCTTTACTATGCACTCTTTAAAACAAAGGTATACCAAATAGAACCTTTTGAGGTTCTTTCCCTCGCTACACCAGGAGAACCTTTTTAGGTACTTCGAAGAACCCCCAAAAGGTTCTTTTTCAATAACATTCTAAAAGGTTCCAAATACACAAATAATGTTCAATATAACAAAAGGAAACATCTTTAAGTGGTCGGAAACAATAACGAATTTTTAAACCAACACACGACCAAGAAACACAAGT